>JAHWFO010028035.1:858198-914795 GCA_023313115.1 Rhysida immarginata | reverse complement strand
GTGTGTGTGTGTGTGTGTGTGTGTGTGTGTGTGTGTGTGTGTGTGTGCCAATTAAAAATAAATAAGTAAACGAAAAAATAAACATTTTAGAAGTTGGTATATATCACAGGCCATATGCTGCCATAGTTCTAAAGACCAAATGACTGCTACCCCCACAACTCCGACTCCACTGGGACATTTTGGTCCAAACTTCATAGTAATGAGATTTTGTCTAGAGGAATCTGCATATCGAATTTCACTCCTTTACATATCTAAATACCACATAGATCACTTGGTCTCTTCTAACTCCCAACCCCCGTAATTCCGAACTAAATAGGGCCAATCAAAACCAAACTAAATAGTGAAAGTAAACATGCTCATAGTAAGTTCCATTCCGAGTTTCAACCTTTTACCTCAAAAAAATGCAGAAATTATGAAGGAGAGAGACGGACGGAGCTAATTAAAACCAATAAAGAGCTCCATTCTTCCGCTATTATTCGGATGTTTTAGCCAAATCTATAATAATAGGATCTTGTAGGACTATTTTGAAGTATTTTAAAAAATTATGGGAACATTAATGTATCTCAACTTCAGCACGTGACTTACACGTGGATTCTGGCTGAAATTTGGAATGAGCTGGTTTCCAAAGCGGCATAGGCCGGACATTGCGCGAAAAAAAAATTTTTCGCAACGAATCAAAGAAATCTGGCTAACTTATGAAGCTACCTTCATACAATCAAAAAGTCGCCAACACCAACGACAAAAGAGGAGCATCGAGAAAGAAGACCCGGAGTGAAAATGGCGTCAGTGGAGCTTAGCAAAACAGTTTCCTTTTTTTTTAACATTAGAAATGTCTCTTGTTGCTTGCTTGCTCGCTCTCTCTCTCTCTCCCGCTTCCCTTATCGGATTGCCAGTCCCACAACATTAAAAAGGAAGGGAAAATCGAAAAGGAAGAAGTGAAAAATAAAAGAACAACGAAGGCAAGAGTAGAGCATGGGAAGATGGAAGAAATGGCAAATACACAGAGAGAGAGAGAAAGTGAGTGTGTGACTGTGTAAGAATGTGAGCGTCGGTAATCCACCCATAACGAGTTGTGCAAATTCTATTTCAAAAGATAATCCAGTCTCGACGCTCGCTTTAATGGTACGTCATTGTGAGCGCGCGTCATTTGCATGTGAACGCGCTCTACCCCAAAGCGAAAGAGAGAAGAAGAATAAAGAAGAAGAGAAAAAAAAAAGAGGAGCAGAAAGCCTCCATACAAAAGAAAAAAAGAGGAAGGAAAGGGAAGATCCAAAATGAGGCCAATGTAAGCGAATCCCTTTTCGCTTATCGGCCCAACATCGTCAACCGTCTTATCCCCAACACATCCACCATTCGCCTATCCATTTCTCATCTAAAAGCGCTCCTCTTTTGGCTTCCGATGAATGAAAAGTCACTCGCCACAAAATACAACCCCCTAATAAAATCGATCCAAAAGTCAATAGACGGCATCCACTTGGCCATGGAACGACCCCCATGTTTTCTCCTTAACAGCGTATCGAAGTCGTTTCACTTCTTTATCCTCACCATTCCAAATTTAAATCTCCATCGCTCTCCCATCATGATGATGATGATGACTACATTTCGCTCTCTAATTCGCCTTTTCTGTTTCCCACCCACCCTATCGTTCATTGAGAAATTCCAACACAAAAAGCTTCGCCCCCAATTTATTGTCTCGAAGAACCAGCCAAGTGGCATTACCTTTATAAAGAGGCCCAACTGATCAGCCTCTGACATAGTAAAACGCAGAATCTTCGACACGCGACGAGGATAGTCGCAGGGAATAGTTCTCCCTATTCCTGGTAGTCGTCTACGTTTGTTCAGGACTTGGTACCGTCTAAACCAGCTTTTCTCAACTTTTTTATTTGTTTCTACTAATAAACGGCGATCCAATATTGGATCCGATTTGAATACCTGCCTGAATCTGGTCGAGATTGTTTATACACTTTTTCTTTCCTTTAGAGACCCATAAAATTGTAGGAGTGACCCCAATATTGATTGGGTTGAGAAACGATGGTCTACAGGACCTGTAAGCAGTCAGGACTGACTCGACAAACGTTCAATGAACGCTTTTTCTAAGCGGAGAAAGGTGTACGGAG
This sequence comes from Rhysida immarginata, assembly GCA_023313115.1. Taxonomy (NCBI): domain Eukaryota; kingdom Metazoa; phylum Arthropoda; class Chilopoda; order Scolopendromorpha; family Scolopendridae; genus Rhysida; species Rhysida immarginata. The sequence continues at coordinate 912,678 of JAHWFO010028035.1, read as the reverse complement.
TTCCATCATTCACGAAAAGGGCACGTCTTTCGTCATATGCTGAAGGCTACTCTAGCCGATGATCGAGGTCACGGGAAAAAAACTTTGCCGTCACCGATGTACACGTTATACGGAGCAGTTCCATGCTATACCGTGTCATTGCCATGGAGCATTTCTCTGGGAGTATCAAAAAGGAAGAAGATGACGCATGATGCTTTCACTAACTTCATCTATCTAAAGTCACCAAACTTACTCGACCATAAAAGCCCTCTGTGTATCGAGCTTCTCTCCTACTCTAGGTAGACGCCGTTCTTTGGTATGCACAAAATCTCAAAGATCTGCTACTCGCCGAAGGACTCCTTTACGAAAACGCGTGAAAAAAATCATATGATTTCAAATTAAGTTAGAAAACATTCCAGCATCTCGATTGTTCTCTTGTGATCTTCAGTTTCGACTACTTAAAAAAAACCTCTGCGAGGTCGTAGATTTCAGGCGCAGTACGCTGTTCGGAGTGGTTCCGTCTAAACAACCACACGCTGAATCGCAGGTATTGTGTCACGGGGGGCTAAATGCCTAACAAGTCGAGGGGATTATCTTTTAAGGTGCGTTACCAATTCTGTAGCTAATAATAAGCTTGTGAGACTCGTGCTCACTGGACCCATAGATAAAACTTAATCCGAGGATTTAAAGGGTCATGGCGAGGGCAGTCATTGTCATCCTCCGTGGTAGGCACGGGATCGCCATACCAAGCGCTTCCATCGAATGCGCTCCAACAGAAGTAAACAAAGTCTCGACACTTTTTTTTTTTTTCGGTGCCGAAATTTCAAAAAGTTTCTCACTTTTAATAAGAATCACAAATCAGTCCAACTTCAACAAAAAAAAAACCTAAAAAATTAAAAATGTCCACCGCCCCGCCAGCTACGAACTTCATTTTCTTCCAATTATTTTGTCAATTTTCTGAGAGATTTTTTTCCCCCTTCTTCCTTTACTTGAAATAGTTTCCAAAATCCTATTTGCCAATTTCAACAACAAAAAAGCAGCCCCTCCACATTCTCCTGCAGACAAAAGTGGGGGGGGGGGGGGAAGTATGTGGCAGCGTTCCCCTCATAATCGATGAAACGAAAAATTCTAAGGCCGGATGTAGTCGATGCACGGTAACGCTGCAGACAATCCAATTGGCACACGCGTGAGCGAGAACCTCCTTTCTCCACTGTGCTGCTCATCCTATCCCAGTGTCTCTTCCTCCACTCCACTTACAACTGTTCCCTGTAATGCGTTTCTTTACTATTTAACCCATTAAAGGATCGACAACACCCCCCTATCCCTTAAAACTTCCGGCATACATTTTTAAATTGTGAGAAAAAAACTAAAATAAGAGAGAAACCAACTTTCAAGTGCATTCTCGCACCCGCTTCTATGGACCTCAACTATTTTCGAGCGTAAACTCTAAAAACGCCTTATTTAAACGCCAAAGTATTTACGAATATCATGGCACCGTTGCATAAGGCTTCTGTAAACTTGACTCGATCGCTCTGAGAGCCCACTGCCTCATTTCGCTAGTGTTTCATTTATCAAGTGCTCAAGTTCTAAGAATACTTATCTGTTCCTCCTCGAATGAAACGTAAGAGCAGTCTGGAAAAGCGTCTAGTTTTCGTGTGGAAGATAACTAAACTAAGAAAGAGTCCTTTCAGTCATGTTGCTCGAAATAAGCCTTTCGCCGTCAGACATTATCAAAAAGACCGAGACATGAGCAAACATTTGCATAGGTGCAAACAACGAGTCTATAAAGCTGAGTTGTTTTGTTCTTTTATTAATAAAACGGTACTTCGTCTGCGTCGATTTTAAAAATTCTAAACCGGAACTTAGTCATAAAGAGTTTCTAAGTATAGATATTATTATATGTAAAGGTACTTGATTAACCTTTGTATCATCAGTTCCTTTCTCAAGTGAGAGTGGTTATAGGATTGCGCCATTCAGTTCTATTTTGTGTCAATCTCTTCACAGTGGCATATTCCGAACGGTTCATCCACACTTATGTCTGCCACAGCGTCCCTCCATTCTACTTTCCAGTGCTGTCAATATTGTCAAGACTGACGAGCCCCCGTAAAACGTGATTCCCGAAAGCAAGCTTCCGTTTTTTTAGGCTCAAAAGCAACTTGCGTTCCGTTCCCATTCTTCTAAATTCGTGACGTGGCCCATCCAAGAAATTTTAAGAGCATGGCGATAAAAATACATTTCAAGCGCCTGGATCTTCGGGCTGTGGGCCTTTGTTAACGTCCATGACTCGCAGCCATATGTGAAAACAGGCCCTATTAAAGTTTTTATGAGCCGAATAATTCTATTATTCCGCACCTATATGCGACACTCATCCACTTGGTCTTTGCTGTATTAATTAACTTCCAAACCAAATTTTTTACCTTTTTTTTATCAGCACTTCAGTAAGAGCCTACCAGCGCACCTTATATTGTTCGCCCTCGTGCCATTGATCCCTGCCTTCTGTTTGTCAATATTTCGAAATACCGCTTCACTGCAAACATTACACAGCAAGAGTAACAGTATACATCCCTGGCGAATACATACTCCTTGTTTAATTACGAATTCATGACGAATTCCTGAAGCTGACTCAATAACTCCAGTCTGTTGCCAGTATAGTTTAATAAGTTCAATTTCGCTATTGTCTATTTCGGCGTTTTCAAGAACTTGTACCAAAATGTGAATGTCAGACGCTTTGCGAAAATCAACAAAGCAAATATACAGCGGTCGATTTATGTCAATGCATTTTTCTATGATGAGTCGCATCTCAATAACTGCGTTAATTGTAGAAAACAGTTCTGTTGTTCGCTTTACTCTTTTATGACACTCTATTTGCTATTCCTTTGAAATCACTTTGAACGGATGTGACACCATGGAGAGGACTCAATGTTCATCACAGTTGGTTGTTCGAATCTTTTTTGGTAAGAGTACACAGCGGGTCTTACATCATTTATCCTTGTTCATACATTAACTTATATAACCTAATCACCTTCTTTCTGGCTCTCAGATTCTCTGCCCTGATCCTATCAATATCTGGAGCTTTATTGTTAGGGAGTGATTTTATAATATTCTGTACATCATCTTCTAACAATCAAACTTTTGTATAATAGACTGCAATACAAATATTCTTTATTGACACTAAGGAAATACACATAACCAAACGACAGCGTTTTTTAATTTCTTGTAGCGCCATCTGATGTTTGTTTTGTGAACTCAAGTATAACTTGACCGCATGCCAGCTTGTTTACACCTGCCAGCTCAAGGAATTCGGTTTCTAGGCGGCGTTTCACGATAAATCATACACCATTTCTTAAGCTACACAAAAGAAACGATGCAACTGTGAGAACCGTGATAATTTTCGTGCAGTTGTTTTTGCGTGATGAGATAACAAACAAACAAAAATTCTAAAAATAATTGTCTTGGCTTCTGTTAGTGTTAGTAAGACCTGTCAGATAAGATTTTCTTAAGCTTACATTCCACATTACTAGAGACAGGAAACAGAAACAGAACAATCTGCTGTTGTCTGCCTTCTGCTCTAGTTTGTTTCCACTAGGGCAGAAATCCGGGACAGTATTATAAATTGCAGAGCTCTCTTGCAAAGATTGTTTATAAAAGCAAAGATATTTCCTAACAGCTTTTCTTTCTACTTGCTATTGTTATAGAGTACGCGTTTTTTACCTTTCCTATCTGATGAACCTCCTCCTACCAAAACTCTCGAAGTAATGTATATCCCGACGCCTTGGACAAATTCGACCCATCGGTCATTCGGAAACGACCGCCATCTCTTCAACAAGATCAGAATCTTTATCTTAACCTCATAGACCACTTCTGGAATGAATGGCGAAACGGATAGGGAAAGCAACAAAATGATCGCCTTTATGTCATTCTGGCTGCAACTTTTGGAGACGAATGGCGAAGACTTGCGAATTCTCCTCGTTTAAGCTTCTAGCGACCCTCCAATTTTAATAGATATTGTGTTGAAGAAAATTAGCCGTTCTATGAGGGGTGATGCTCTATCTTGGAACAAAATGTGGTTTCATGTTAGTAATAAAGTTTTGCTTGAAATGAAACCACTTCCACGCACTAAGGTCATCTTTTATCTGGAGCCAATTCTGGAAAACGGAAAGATGGCTGAATAGGTCCACATAAATGGACGAATTAACTCTTTAGTTTCTCCTCATCTGTAGTGTCGCCTAAAGAGGGTACAAAATTATATTGAAAAAAATTTCACCAAAAAACATCCCCAGAAATTCTATTTACGCCGAATTTTCCCTCTGCGAATAGAGGAACCTTTTTAAATGCAGAAAATGACGATGACATTTCTCTCTCCGTTCGTTGTGCTGTTGGCAAAGTCTCTGAAATGTTAAAAATTCCCTCGCAACGCTTTTACTTCCAAATCATTAGCAAGAGTCATTTGTGATGATCAACAGTCCCGCTTCTTCGGCTCTCGCCGTGGCAATTCTTGTTTACCTTGATCGCCTTACGACAATTCCGAAGTCGGATCCCGCAGACAACTCCGAAAGAGACAGTTGCTAAAAACACAAAATCGATGAAGGCAGAGTAAACAGCTCCTGTCATTTGGATGTTGAGCACGAAATTTCGATGGGAAGGAGGGGGATGAGACATTCAATCGGATTAAAATTACAAGGGCGGATGGGGTTAGCAAAGAAAAGGAGGAGGAGGACGACGCCATTTTCGCGCTTGTTTAGACTGTAAAACGCAATGACCGACTCGCAATTCAACGTAAAACAAAAAATCGAAGAGCAGTCGGAAACAGCAATTACACCCGCTCCCCGATCCAAGTCCAGAAAGAAACAGCAATAATTCAATTAATTCATGAAATGATCCTCCCACCCCCATTTTTGATTTTACATTGAACAACCTCCATTCGTTATGAATAAATTTCTAGTATCCCTCAAGGATGAATGCAAATTAATTTTTATTTTGACAGATTGACTCTTCTAAATTACCACGCACTTTCCGCTTCTCAAAAACCCAGTGCTCCAAAAGTAAGAGGAAACTTACACACGCAACAATAGTGGCAAAACCTGTACAGTCATCTGACGCAAAGAAGTAGAGTTAGTTTATTAGCGTTCAGTTAATGAAAAAATTTATTAGCAGAACAGTTACATTCTCGACCACCAGATAGCGTCTTCATTCTGGGCCAACCGAGTTTTATTAGAGTACAGTCAATTCTCCTATAACGCGACTCATTCGTACTACATTATATGGAAACCCTCGTCATAAGAAACTCAAAATCTACATTAATATAAATCAATGGGTGTGTAAATTCGCAATAAACTCTACAACCGCCAAACCAACGGGCGTTCAAAACTTTGCATGATGCATCAACATAGTTCCGGAAGGTTTTTTCACTATTTTGTCATGAATTTCGACGGATTGCACGGGTTTCAAGTGTGAAAAACAAATTATACGAGGATGGATATTAAAAATAAAAAAGTTACAAGCAGTAGCATTTGACAAGTGATTATTGTGGAGAATATTTTTCCGTAGAGTGGAGAAAAATAAATAAATAAAATAAATAAATCTATTTGAAGGAAGGAAATGCAGAAGATATCCGCCCAGGTCCGGTATGGCCATTGGCCGACAAGTTAGGTCCCTGGGTGGAAGCAATCTAATAGATAGTTATTAAATTGAGAACAATTGCAAAATTGGTAGGATATTAATAGGTGAATTTAGTAAAAAGAGTCTTCAGTTTCGATTTAAACGTAGTTATGGAAGGGGTAGTGCGGGATTCGGGGGGGGGGGGGCCAAGTATCCCATGTATCCCAGAGATGGAGACACTATTGTGTTGATAAGGAATCTTTGTTACGTGAGTGGAGACGTGAAGAATTATAAAAGTTAGGAGGGAGGATTACTGAAAACTTATTATTTACGACTTTACGTATATATGAAGAGAGCTAAGTGAAATGAGTATATATGGGAAATGGGTAATATTCCTACAGGAAATAGATGGGAGACATGGTCGGATTTATTTAAGTTTCGGTAGATTCTTACGTACCATTTTTGTAAGCGATGCAATCGTAATAGATTTGATTTAGTGGTATAACCCTAGAATTGTATTCCATATAAGTGAAAACTGTATTAGTGTGTAATATAGAAGAAGTAAAATCTTTTCTGGGAGGGAGATGGCGCTAGTTGTATTGTTGTGCGGATAGGCTGTGTCAGTTCAAGAAGCGTCAGAGATTGAAATGGCAAGACGTTTAGAGAAGTGGTTCTCCCTTGGAGGTGCGAGCCGATCGTTATTGTACCACTTTGACAACGTTACGTGAAGCCATCCGACTCAAACGACCTGGCATGTTGAGTGATGGCGTCATCCTTCTGCACGACACAATGCCAGGCCCCATACTGCTCGCCAAACTCAAGAATTGCTGCAAAAGTTCAAACTGGAGCCCCCCTCCTCATCGGGCTCAGTGACTATTTCCTCTTACCGAAATTGAAGGAACACTTATTCTGGAACAAGATTCTCTTGAGACAGTGATGTGAAAACAGCTGCCGAGAAATGGCTCAATTGGCAGGGACGTGATTTCTACCAAGCCAGGTCAAAGAAGTTGGTCCTACGTTCAGATAAATGCAGAAATAGATTTGGTGATTATATGGAAAAGTGATCGGCAACTATGGCTCTTAATTCCCTTTTGCATCTTCTGTCTACTGTTAAGAAATAATTTTTTATTACCTTTGTAATCATTTCTTTTTTTTTGGATCCATCCTCGTACAACAATTTCTAAATTCAACAATACATCTATAACAGTATGACAAGTCAATAATAACAACCAACAATCCACTCTTACACTGAACATTAAAACAAGACGGAAACGAAGCAAAAAAATAGTAGGTGCACTGGCTAGCCCTTCTCACTGGTTATGCAAAAAATAGTAGGTGCACTCCAAATTGGTCTTTTTAGCAGTTTCGTGTTAGAAATGTGACGTCACGTTTCGTTTAAAGAAGCTAAAAAGCTTAAACGGAAAACGGAAGAATTTCTCCGTTCTAGCTACAAGTTTTTTAAAATGCGTCCGTCTGAGTCGAGAACTGCCTCAATTCAAAGCTATTTCAAATAAAAATCTGATCAAAATGACAGATTGAAAAGCAACAAAAGCTATGATCTGAATAGTTCTCTAAATTCATAATAGTTTTGAACTCGTTTTTAAAAAAGCTCGACAAGAAGTACTCCCGTTGTTTTTTAAAACGCTTCTTAAAACTAGTTTCAATTTGGAGTGCATCTACTGATTAAGTGTCGAGTCCATTCTCACATTCACCAAGGGGGCCTGAAAGTCATATGTAATTTGAAAAGATATGACAATATACATTACGTATTGGGTATTTGAAAGCATTTATATAGTGAATTTTGATTATTGCTTTATTGATGCCATTTCCCATATTGCATATTGGATGTATATTAATGATAACTGTCTCCAGTTCTTTTTCTATTAAAGCAAAACTTCGCAGATGCGTGTATTACATTTTGGACCAAAACTTTGATGTACGTACTCCTTTTTCCATTTTGATGTCCTTTCCCCTTGGATTCTGGACCCTCTGGCTATGGTCATCACGATATCACCTCATCCATTTGCATTGAAGACCTCAATTCTGTAACTTTAATTTTTTCTATTTTATATCATTCAACAATAAACTCATACTTTGAGTGCCGACACATCTCGTTTCTTTTCCTTGCTTTTGATTCCGAAACGTAACAGTATAAACATATAGCTTTTTATTAATGATTTCCGAGAAAGAATTATTTGAAATTAAAATTCTTAATTTCTAATAGACCTTCCCTTTGAAACGGAAACTGGAATAACTGCGCAGAAGCAGGGCGTCAAAAAAAACAACTTCCGTTTTCAATCGCATGTGTACCAGTGTTTGTACTAATACAATTTTCACTTATATAGGAAACGGAATTTTTTTGACGCCCTGCTTCTGCGCAATTACTCCAGTTTCGGTTTCAAGGGGAAGGTCTATATGCTTTTTATTTTAGTGCATTAATGATCTAATAACTATCAACAAATTTTCGTGTATTCCGCAAAAGGCGTATTTCGATGCATTTTTCAATTCTTGTAAGAACGTGCCGAGTTGCGTGTCTTCACGTTCTCTGGTTTGGTCCACAGCATCTGTTGTACTATATGCAATACGCTCGCCTCGTATATTGACTCTAGTTTTATAAGCCTCACACTTTAATCAACCCACAAGAAGAAATCCACGGGAGATCTTATGTCGGGTGATCTTGGTTGCTAACTAGCTGTTCCACCGTGACCAATCCAGCGATTATTTTACTTAATTCAATAGCTGTTCCTCAGAAATCATTAATAAAAGATTATATATTTATAGAAATTTTTGACATACAATTACTCATTCTATATCCGCACGAAATATTGATCTCTCCTCCCGGGACACCCTTATATTCAACCGGGTACTTAACCTGATTTGTATGAACTAACTAGATTAATTCGTACCGCGTTATAAGAATCTCAGTAATAGGAGAGAAAATCCCATTAATTCGTAACGTGTTCTGTAGGCAGCTTTGAGACGCCACTGAATAAACAATGTCATGTGAGCCTAAAATCTTGTGAAAACTTCGCTCACTCATCTCTTATGAAGGGAACAGAATTGCGTTTGACAAAGTAGTGGGAGTCGTGATTTAGCCAGCCCCCTTTCTCTGCACACGCTAAGGAAGCGAATAAGAAGAGGCAAAGAGAGAGAGAAAGAGAGCAATTGGATTGGCCATTCTTTGTTCGCTTGCAAGTGGACACAATCGAGCCCCAGCGTCAAATTGGCAAGAGCCAAAAGTTTATCGAACAAAACCTATAGTTTGCAGTCATTCATCCGATTCTGTAATGGAATCAAGAGGTCTGTGGAAAAGAGTTTCGTGGAAACGGAAAAGAAAGGGGGGGGGGTAGAGTGATGGTGGTGGTGGTGGTGGTTGTGGAACGAGGCCCGACGGCCAAACGAGGTCTCGTCGTGTCAACCTTGGCGGTCGATCTACGAGATACCCCTTGTCCATACCCAATGAAATGGAAAAGGAGGAGGAGGAGGAGGAGGTGGGCAATGGATTGGACACACGCGGAGAGAGAGAGCAACGTTCATACAAGCGGAGCTCTCCTAATGGGATTGAATATTCCCCAGAGCAATCCCAAGAACGGGCACAGCGCCGCCGACAACCGCGCGACTCACCGGCCGACATTATCGCTCATCGGACACAGCCATCGCGTCCACACATACCCCACGCTCACAGACCCACCCCTTCCAATTAGAGAGGAAGAATTTCTGAGCTCAAAGAAAATCAATTCCTCCTCCTCCTAGCGAGACAGAGAAAGACAAGGCCATTTGCCCCCACAGAACCCACCAAAACCCTGAGCGCGCAACTTTTTTTCTCCTCATCGTCCTGAAAAGACTGGAAGCCGCGATCTTAGAAAAACCCTTGCGAGCAACAGCGACAGAGCAATGTTAGTGCGTAATAAAGAAATAAAAGGGAAATATTCACCCATCTCGCTTTAGAAAGAGAACAACATCTGCTGGAGACACCAAAAGTTAAGTCGGAGGCGCGATCGCCTGAAGGGGCCAACAATTCCGCCAAAGAAAAGTAGCGATAGAGCCTTATCGATTCCTTTTACTCGCTCGTTAGATCTTCTCGACGGTGTCGGGGGCGGTATCGTTCATAATACGAGTGATAACCCAAAGAGCTCAATTGGAGGTCGTTTTGGATCTCCATTTCGAGAACGCGTCCGCTTTTTTCCCCCCTCCCATCTTCAAAACGCCTGAAACCGTACGCACCCGACAACGGTTTCTCAAATGTTCTTCTCGAGCCTCAATGCTAGTCACTAGCGAGAACGCACAATTCATTTCGACGACCTAGTCAAAGGTCCATTTCTGGGGTCAGCTTTAGTAGGTTTATGGAGGATGCTATCTCTACTTGGAAGACCAACGATCTTATACAATTGCAAGAACAGTTTTTGATATCATATTTCGGGATCACCTTGCCCAGGACTTGATCACTATGCTTCTGTTTAGTAACCAATCATTCAGAAGACCGTTGGAATGACAAGCAAGATTATCCCAAATGTCCAGTTTGAGTATGATTTTTTAAGTTAATGTTACTCACACTAATTTAAATGGCCCGCTAAATATAAAGCCGTTTCGTATGTTGATGACAATTATTTTATACAAAGACTATGAAGCAATGTAAGGCTCGAGAAGAGATCGCGAAAGGTAGTGAAGTCCTGAAGAATGAGACAGTAGTCGAAGTATGAAACAAAGTATCCAAAACTTTTGTCATCAGAATTTCCATTATAGAAATTATTCCAACAAGTATCGGGTGTACATTTTTGTGTCATTTGTAATTACTTCGGCAGTACATATACTAAAAACACTAAGTTTAAAAAGATACGGGAGATTCTCACTAAAAGTGAACGTTCAACTAACAAGGGAGGGGGGGAGCAGGTCTGTTAGGCTTGGATTTCACTGAAATTTAAATATGTTGTTACGCACCCCTCCCACTATTATATGGCAGAGTAACTCGTGCTAATGGGCATTAGTTTACGAGATATAACTATTTAAAGTTAGTTATGTAGACTATTGATATACAGTGTATTTACAAATTCGGACAATGTAACATTCAAGTAGTCAACGTGTAAGTCGATAGATTACAATGCAAAAAGTCCCGGGTTCAAATCCTGCTCCTTTCCCAATTCATTTATTCTTTTAAACTAATGTTTTTATAATTTTTTGCATATTATATTTCATTTGAGGGAGGTAACTAATTATTTTTAATAAGTTATTATTATTACATGTATATTATTATACAGGGTGGATACAAGAATGAGTTCCCCCCTTCCCACCTCAAAACCTTTTGCAACCCATCTGGTTTGCGAAAGTTCACCATGAATTGTTATGAGATCCCAGTTGGTTTGGGTAGTTACTGATTTCAATCCGCCGGATTAGATGAGCGCCGGATCCAGTTAGCACGATGACCGCATTTGCTTATACTGTATATATCTACAGTATATTTTCTTAAATTAGCCTGTATTGTATAAAAATTGTTAGAAATATCATGGAACTTGAAGGATCAACCCTGAATTAACCACTCTCGCCATATGAACTAAGGGGATCACGAACGACGAAACTGAACCGTCAACTGCAATTGTTATAATGACCTTGCGGTTTCAAGTTCTTTGCTTTTAATATGTGAACATTTTTGCTGCCTTTTTTTTGTAAAGTTTTCTTCGTAATGAAAAAAAAACTGAATCGATTCCTTTATAATTAGAAAAACACGCACAAAATGTTTTCTTATTTATAAAATCCATTTTTTTCAAAGCGTTCACTAATTTTAAGAAATCTACACGACGCCAATAACAACAACAGACCAACGCGGCAAAGGAGTGAGGCGTCTTTAGCGGGCGCCAAACTTAAGAGAAGGGCGGATAAGGAGTTGGCAAGAGTGTGAAGAAGAAGACCCGAGACCAATCTCCCAGGACCCATAAGAGAGAACATTTGTCCAGACCAACGGGAAAAAAAGGAGAGGAGGAAAAAAAAAAAAAAAAAAAACTTGGCCGAATCCCCAGTCCCAATCAGCATCGAGAAATCAATACAAAGTTATTCCGCCTTCATTGATTTCCATTTTCTTTCTCTTGTCTCTCTCTCTCTCTCTCTCTCTCTCTTTCCCTTCCATTCCAACGGGAGGAAGATGGCTGCGGGCGACAACACACACTAAAGGAAGAAGAAAAAAAGTAGAATAAAGGTAGGTGGGGGTGGGAGGTATAACACGGAGAAGCAAAGGGAAGAAAATCTATAATAAAGACAGAAAAGAGCGAAAAGATGACTGTGCGCGGGAAAAGATACGAAAAGAAAAAGAAGCAAGAGAGAGAAAGAAAAAAAAAACATTCACCGAATGACAAGATTCCTTCTTCTTTCAATAGGAAAGAAAAGGAGACTGGAATGGGGGGGTAAAACTGGGAAAAAAAGAAAAGGAAGACTGGAATGAAATTCGTCTGGATTTCGCAAACAATCGTTAAGTAACGCAAACGACGAACTTTGGGGAGGCCAAAGACAAGTAATTGCTACAAAATGAGAAGCTAAAAACCCCGACCGACGCTGTCCAGTCGCCTCCTCCCTGCCTGCCCAATTCCCTTTCATTTTCTTTCCAAAATTGCTCGTGAAAAAAAAACAAACCGAGACCATGACTCACGCAGTCTGGAAATGAGAAAAACAAAAAAGACAACGCCTGACTGACTTCGAATTGTTATTTCCATTCTCGGTGGAAATATAACCTACTCTATTAACTGAAGGAATTATAAACTAACAACGCTTGGTGGAAGTGGTATGCGCCGCGATTCGAGAGCGTGAGACGAAAATCGGAGCAGCATCCCTAAAGCCACTAAAGAAGTGACATCGAAATACTCCACTTCCTTATTTTCTTCCAAAGAGATTCTCCTTTAGAAATAAATGCAGAGGAGAGATGGAGGGGAGAAAAACCCGCTCATGCACAATGAGCAGATAGGAGACCCCCCCCCCCTCAACACCGGAACGCGACTTTCCTGCCAAGCCCAAAAGAGCGCACCTAAGCCCATTTTCGTCTCATGCTTGACGGACGTAAAGAGCACGTATCGCCGAAACTAATGGGTGTACACGCGCATAAATTGTAACGATTAACGGGTTGTACTCCCAATAAACCGTCCAAGTTTCGTGGGGATAGGTGGCATACAAACCGAGTTGTGAAAAGGACATACATGTAATGTAACCTCGTCACTTTGGTTTTTCTTAAGATGACCATACATCTCGACTTTGCCGGGATAGTCCCGAATTCTTACCTTCATTCCGACTATTTTTATCCCCTTTTGACCCTAGTTATAAATATTAAAAAATGTAAGTGCAGTAAAAAAAAAAAAAAAAAAAAGCAAAAAATAATTTTTGATACTTCTTTATTTAAATAGGAATTCATAAAATTAAAAAAAAAAATGTAAAAGTGTGGTGGCGCGATTATTTTCTTATGTAATATTTTCATTTTAAAATTTAAACTGCAATACTAAATGTGCCGCCACAATTTTACCTCTTTTTTTTCAATTTTATGAATTCCTATTCAAATAGAAGTCATTAAAAATAATTTTTACTTTTTAATGCACTTTATAATGTAAAAGTATTTGCTTAATATTTTTTATACACTGCTCAAAAGAATTAGGGGAACATTTCTGAAAACACTTATAAAATATCAAGACCTCCCATAAAATGTTTGGACGCAGACGCATAACGACAAGAATGCAGGACCGATGTCTTCAAACTTCAGCTGCTAAAGACTCCTAAAACGACCAGCATGCGGCATCTGGAGTGGTTGTTTCTCACCAAACAGTCAGAAACAGACTATAGGAAGGTGGTTTGAGAGCCAGAAGACCGAATCGTGTAACTCATCTCACGCATCGACACCGAGAAGCCCGACATCGATTTGCCCAACAACACATCGACTGGCAACTGCTTCAGTGGCGGTCTGTTCTCTTTACAGACGAGTCCAGATTTCGCCTAACGCGTTGTGGTGGAGACGCTCTGAAGAGCACTTTGCAGAAGCAACAATCCAACAGACACGACAGAATGGGATGTGGTTTGGGGGGAAATCTTTATCGACAGCCGTACTCATCTCGTTGTTGTTCCAGAACGTCTCAATGCAGAAATCTACATCAGGGACATTCTGGAAGACCACGTAGTGCCTGCTGCTTGTGTTGTGGGCCCTGATTTTGTTCTTATGCAGAATACTGCTCGTCCGCATACGGCACGTGCCACTCAGGAATTTCTCCAAGAACGGAACATTCCAACAATGGAGTGGCCAGCAATGGGTCCGGACATTAACCGATCGAGCATGTGTGGGACATGTTTGAAAGACGCATAAGGTAACGCCCAACAAGTCCATAATCACTGCACGACCTTTAGCAGGTCCTCACTGAAGAATGGGAGACATCCGTCTACTTGTGCAACTTCACATCACCAACTTCACATCACCTACTTCCCCACTTTACAACACACGTCACTCTAACTTTCTACGATTCCCACGCATTAAGCGGAACTACCAAGTAAAAAGTATATCAAATTCTGGCAACAAACTTTGGTCCACATTACTCCGCGATCTTCGCCTTGCACCCAACATCTCCACCTTTAAAAGCCTCATTAAGAGATACTACATATCCCCAACCAGCTGTTACCCTATTCTCCCCCACCCTCACTGTCATACTTCATTACCAATTATATAATATTCTTTCTTATTTCATTCTGCCTCTATTCTCCATTCTGATAAATTTAAATGTTGCTTGTATTCGTTTAATGATAACTCCAAAATTTTATCCTTTGTTACTAATTATATGTTTTATCAATTACAATGTATAATATATTATTTTGTACTGTTACAATTTGTCTGCATCTTCCGGGGACCAAACTCGTCGGTCGTTTGGCCATACTGGCCCCGGGCAGATGCTATTGTATTTCCTTACCAAATAAAATAAAATAAATAAATAAATAAATAAATAAATAAATAAATAAATAAATAAATATCGTCACAAATTGTTCCAAGCTTGCATGATAACCATTCAGTATGAAACTATCAAATATTGTATTATCATCGAAATTTAGTTACTACATCAAATTTCATGGCTCTAAGTGTTGAAGAAATGGGTCAAAATCCACTTGCAAAGTTTCACACAAACTAACAAATAATGAAGTCAAAATGTATTAAAAAAATGCTTCCACTTAATAGTATTGATAAGTTGTACATACAAAAAGATCAACGAATCGGCAAAAAAATATTGATTTTGGGTGACAGATTTGGTAGTTTGTATTCATCTACCAAATAGCAATTACCTTTCAGTATAAAGTGGAAGCTTCTGTATAGCAGAGAGATAAAATGTTGGATTTCTGTGTCATTAGGTTATACAAATCCAACATAACAATTATTTCTATAATTTATTTATTTATTTAGCGTATGACATAGAAATGAACATATGAACAAGAAATGTTCATTATGGTTCATTTCGTGGGAATGTCAGGAGTTCTGGCAAAGTCCGACAGTCAAAGTCTGCTGGTGTTAGTCCTTGGAAATGCCTGTCTGACATCTCATATCACGGACTTACGCACTTTTAACGACTGCTGTAAGATGGTAGCAGCAGTTGGGACCGACGGCTTTACGTGTCCTCCGAAGCTTTTCCGCCTCTCCGATTCGGAAGGGCAGCAGAACCCCCTAACCGGTTTTTAAGAAGCGCTCTATTACTATATAAGGAACACATGTTAACCAGCTTCAGATTTGTAACAGGGTAGCCTCCGAAGATGATGTAAATCGAAACGCGTTAGGCAATTAAACTTCTTGTTTCCGTGTCACTGTTCGAACCTCTCCTCTTTTATTCAGGTACTTTGATGCGAGTCAACGAGGTTTGGTTTCATCTAAGAAAGACGTCAACGAGTTTTTTGGAATAAACAAATCCAAACTTTGCTCTATGACGTCTTTATATATTATTATTATTGTCATTGTTTGGAGAAACCAAACTCGGATCAAGTCCGGAAGCCAATCCCAGAGGCGGACCCAAAAGAGGGCCAAAGCCCAAGGGACTCAAATGCGAGGGAGGGAAAGTTATCCACTCGTGGGAGTATTGATGTTTGAGTGTAGGAATTTCCTTACTATGTGACATGTGTTTAGAATTGTGGCTTTCTGTAAGGTTTTGTATAAGTGTGGGTTTAAATTTAGTGTTGATAGGCTTTTGTGTAGCGAGTGTGGAATAATCCCAGTGGCGGAAAGAATGATAGGAACAATGTGTACTCTGTTAACTCCCCAAAGGCGTTTTATTTCGTGTGCAAGATCCGTATATTTAGTGATTTTGTCAGTGTATGTCTTTTGTAAATTGTGTGTATTGGGGATGGAAATATCAATTATGTAAGTCACTTTGTTTTGCTTATCTACTAGTGTAATGTCTGGTCTGTTATGAGGGATAGTTTTGTCAGTGATTATAGCTCTGTCAAAATATAGTTTATGTGTGGTGTTCTCTAAGACAGTGTCGGGGATATATTTATAGTAAGGAGTGTGAATGTCCCTTAGCTTGTGTATCTTAGCTAGATGTTGATGTATGATGTTGGCTACCTGGTTATGTCTGTGCAAATAATCTGTCTGCGTGAGTATTTTGCAACTGGATATGACGTGTTGGATGGTTTCCTCTGCGATATGGTATTTCCTGCAAGACCCGTCAGTCGATTCTTTGATAATATGTTTTCTGTAGCTTTTAGTGTTAATAATCTGGTCTTGTATGGCAATCATGGTTCCTTCAGTTTCCCCAAAGAGACTCCCTTCACTCAACCAAAAGTTCGACGCTTTTTTGTCGACGTGTGGCTGGTTGAGGTCAGAAGGATGTCTACCGTGGAGTTGCTTTCCGAGCCATGATTGAAGTTTAGTGCATGTTGTAGGAATGTTATGGGTGTTCTGCATGCTGTTCAGATTCAGAGGTGTGTATTTTGTATCAGCCATGCAGACTGCTTTGTGTAATGGTGATGTGTGTTGTTTAGAGTGAAAGAATTCTCTGAGTGACTGAGTCTGTTTCTGGTGTAGATCTGTTATGTCAATAAGACCTCTGCCTCCCTCTGAACGAGGCAGGGTGAGTCTTTCAATAGCTGCGTGTGGATGGTGCTTTCTGTGCTTTGTAAGCAGTTTACGTTGTTTCCTTTCAAGTCCCTCAAGATCTGTGTGTGTCCACTGTATGACTCCAAAGGAGTAGGAAAGTATTGGCGTGGCATAAGCATTGATGGCCTTGATTAAATTTCTGGAATTTAAGTGCGTTTTAAGTATTGTCTCTAGCCTATGAAGATATTGTTTAGTGAGTGTTTTCTTTATGTGTTTGTGCTCCAGAAGCTTGGCTTGCTTAAATCCTAGATATTTGTAAAATTCGTCATTTTCCATAGCAGCAATGTGATCTGGTTCATCTAATGTGAAGCCCCCTTCCCTGAGTACTCCATTTTCAATGTGAATGGTTTTGCATTTGTCCAACCCAAACTGCATGTGTATGTCTTTTGAAAAGGTTTGTGTAATGTCAAGTAATTGGTGCAATTGTGTTTGTGTGGAGGCGTAGATTTTCATGTCGTCCATGTAGAGTAAGTGTGAGAGCGTGTAGTGGCAGCTTTTATTATGTTTAATTGTGTAGCCATAAGTTGTGCTATTCAGTCTGTTGGAAAGTGCATTTAGTGCAAGACAAAACCAGAGTGGGCTCAGTGAGTCACCCTGGAAGATGCCCCGGTTTATCTGTATTTTGTCAGTCGTGATGGTTTCACTGTTGAGTGTGAGGTGTAGTGTAGTTCTCCAATGCAGCATTGTACTTTCTAAAAAAGTGATAAGTGTAGGGTTTATTTTATATAATCGTAGTGTATATAAAAGCCATGAGTGTGGAACACTATCAAAGGCCTTTTTGTAATCAATGTAGGCTGCATGGAGGTGTCGATGTTTATTGTGAGTTTGCCGTAGGACCACACTGTCTATCAGGAGTTGCTCCTTACAACCCATGTGGTTTCTACGACATCCCTTTTGTTGCTCAGTGAGAATGTTGTTTGTGTCTATGTGTGTATAAATTTTGTTTGCGATACAGGCAGTTATTATTTTGTAAAGTGTAGGCAAGCATGTGATAGGTCTATATTGTGTGGGATCTGTAGTGTTATGTGACTTTGGTACCATGTATGTAATTCCTTGTGTGAGGAAATGTGGCAATGTCTGTGGTGTTTGCAAAGTGTTGGAAATCTGTTTTGCAAGGGCCAGATGCAAACAGGTGAAGCGCTTATACCAAAAGTTCTGAATCCTATCTACACCTGGAGCCTTCCAATTGTGAGTACGTTTAATTGAGAGTTCATCTGCTGTTATGTCAGTATAAGGCATGTTTGATAGTGTGGATGCTAATTGCTCCTCTTCCCTGATCCAGCTAGCTTCCCTATTATGTTCAACTGAGACAGACCAAAGAGACGACCAATAATGTTGGAGTGCTGTTTGTGTTGGCAGACCAGTGTTTTTTGTCTGTGAATAATCTTTGTTTAACTGCTTATAGAATGTCTTCTCATTGTTTGCGAATAACTTGTTCTGCTGTTTGCGCTGAGTGCATGTTTTGTATCTCTTCAGGCGTTGTGTTTTTGCAGCTAACTTTTGTTTTAATGTGTCCATATATTCTGTAATGTGTTGATTGTGCTGCTCATGTCTGGTGTGTGTTTTAATCTTCTTAAATAATTGTCTGAGGCGTTTGTTCTGCTTTGATGAAGTGTTGTTTTTAGTGTACTGCGTAAGTCTACCTAACTGCTTGCGATTTCGTCAATCTCAGACTCAATCCGCTTTTGCCATTTAGGTTTCTGTTATTATTATTATTATTATTATTATTATTATTATTATTATTATTATTTAGATGATTTTGTGACCTATCGCTTTAACGAGGTCATCAGGTTCGGATTAAAATTAACGCAACTTTAAAAGAATCAGACGAGCTCAAACAAGATAAGCAACCTTTAATTAAGCAATAAAAATATGACTAAAAAAACTTTAAACTGAGAGATAATTAACCAAAATCAATCAAGAACTCGAGTAAATATCTAAAATTGAAAGTAAGTCCACTGGCAAGTATTTATTTTCAGGGACACGTTAATCTTAACTGAGTACGATATAAATGAATAAGTTTAATAACTCTTAATCAACAAGTCAATTCATTATCAGTGACATTAACAGAAGGCAAAAAAATTATCAACAGGCCAACTTAAAATTAAATGAATATAGAAGCCAAGCTAAGTCTCAGAGGCGGACTCAAACGGCTCGAGTAAAAAAGACTCGAAGACCTATATTAATATCTAGGTATAAGAATTTTTATTGCTATGTAAAAATAATAATTAATTTTACTACCATCATGGTTATCGCATAAAGAATTTTGGTTTTCGCTGAAAACGGCGCCTACCTAGTGATCCCTGCATAGTGTTTATTTATCCCTTTGGACTGCTGCCCCTGGTTCTAAGTTCCATTCAATTTTCAACAACTTCTTTGGAGTCTTAAACATGCCAAGCTAAAGAAGTAAAAGAGGCTTACCTGAAAAGACAAAAAAAAACGCGTTTAACAATCAAGAAAAAGAACACCAAACAATTTACTTATCTTACAAAACATTTTTCAGGGTGACTCAAAGTCCTGCAACATTATGTTCTCCTTCTAGCCTAACAAATCCATTTTAAGCAGGGCATTGTTAGTGAGGAAAATCACGCGACAACAAAAGGTGTTGTCTGAAGACTAATGTAATTCCTTCGAAAGAGTTCATGCCAAAAGTCAACTGGAAAGATAGGCCGGGGTCAGTGTTGCCAGATTTAGTAATTTTTTTTAAAGCGCTTGTCCTTTTTTTCATTGTTTTGTGCATTGTTTATCAATGTCCAACAAAGGACAAGGGCTTTAAAAAATTTACTAAATCTGGCAACACTGGCCGGGGTACTAAAAAGTCACATGACCAAAGTAGATCGAGCAACAATCCAATCTTCATTGTTTCCAGCAAACGAAAAAATGCTGAAATCCAAGATGGAAACAATGAAGAGTATTTCCACAATAGTATTCTTTCACAGGCCTGTTCTTTCTTGTTGGCAGCAGCTATCTGGACCTCCTCTGCTATTTAATATAAAGTATAGTCTTAAAATGACTTCGCAGGATAGTCTAAAAGAGGCAATGAGCAGTTCGGCAGAAAAAGGGACAGAAAATGTAGAGGGCAAGTGTTTGCCTGACTGGGAAGCCCGGATGAAGGAATTGATTAAAATCCCTAAGGTCCAACGCATTAAGACTGTGTATGAGTTTAAGGCATCGTTTCATTATGAGAAGTACGTGAAGGACAACGACACGGTCGACGCTTCCAAGTCCAGTTCTACCGACTCAGGGGCCACTTCTTCTGGTGTCGAAGTCCGGCAATCGTGCCTTTCAGCTTCCACCGTCAACGAGATTTAAAAAAAAGGTATCGTGGAGCGCCCCAGGAGTGGAAAGGAAGCCTGAAGCCCGCCGTTCGTTGCCAGCCAGTAGGGATAGAAGGGATAGCACATACGAAAAGTAAGCAGTTCGTCGCCAGGCGAAAGGGTAACCTGAAGCCCGCCGGGAGCAAAAACGATAGGAATACGCATGATAACGTCAAGAACTAACGATGCGCAGCTTAATGGATTTTTAGTAGTGCAGATATCATTTTCTTGTAAATTGTAATTAAAATTTGTCTTATTAATTGATTTTGTCTTCGATCTACTTTGGTCACGTGACTTTTCAGTGCCCCGGCGATGTTTCGTAAAGAGTTTGCATAAGAACAAATCAACATCCATCGGGTAGTTAGACATTTTGGTAAAAGGGGTAGTGTGAATGTCCTACTAAGTTGTAGGCCACCTCGATCACGTGATCTAACGTCATCCAATTTCTTTCTCTGGTCTGATATCAGAGAGCGTGTATAGGAAAAATGCGAAGAGCATCAACGGACTAAAAGGACATCATTGCTGCTTCAATCACCAGAGAATACATACAGCGCAAACTTTGTATCTGATGCGTTTCTTTGCTCATTAGAAATAAGAGAAAATATGATTGCAGGACGGACTTCTCAATCACTCTGTACTTGTAATATAAATAACGAAAACAGTGTGCCCTAAAATCACTCTTCCTGAATTTATTGCACATCACAGTTTATGAAATACAAGTGGTATAATAGCATTGAAAAGAAATTTGTATTAAATGCTCCACATGAGATCAATCAAACTCAAAGGATTAGTTAATATTGATAGTATGTCAAGACGTTGTCGTTGTTATTATTAAAAAATGAGAAGATAATTAATGTAAGACTAGTTCAATCCCTTTAATGATGTAAAGTGTGCTTAAACAAGAAATTAAGCCTCCCGAGGAAGGTATAGGAAAGTAGCGGAAGCCCCGAGTTCATCTATTTTTTTTATTCCTTCATCTGCACTTTTTAACCCCCCATTTTTTAAAACAAAAATTGATTTTCTCGAACCTTGCATTTAGAAAATATACAAGAACCCTATTTTCTTTCCTTTCTCATCATTTTCGATCGAATGATATATCACACCCTATATGTTGCCATAAATTTCTAAAGACCAAGTGATTGCCACCCCCACAACTCCGACCCTATTGAAACAATTTTGCCCAAACTTTACAGTAATGTTGATCTTGCTTGGAGGAATCTGCATATCGAATTTCACTCCTTTATATGCATAAATACGCGTAGACCTTTTGGTCCCCTCTAATTTCCGCCCCCGAAACTCCGACCCCAGTGGGCCAATCAAAACCAAATTAAATAGTGAAGGTGCCCATGCCCATAATAAGCTACATTCTGAATTTCAACCTTCTTTCTCAAAAAATGTGGAAATTATGAAGGGGACGGACGGACATTGTGAAAACAATAAGTAGCTCCATTCTTCCGCTACTTAATAATTATAAACTGGAGATAACCTCCAAACATAGGTAATAATTTTTCGATTGAAAAATGGAAGGAAAAATTCTGCGACCTGGATTCAAACCAGGAACCTTGACTGTCATGGTCGACGCCTCTACCAATTGGGCTATCACATATACCCGGACAGCCATGCTGTCACAAGGTGTCTTAAAGACAACCAAGTTGTCACGATTGACAGCCCAATGTTTGGAGGTTATCTCCAGTTTTTATAATTATTATTATTATTTATTTGTGAATTCTTCAAACTTTCTGATGGTTTGGATAGGAGAAATTCTCGATCTGTGAGCTAGATGCCCGCCTCCCATTGGGCTTTCAACAAGTTTGTGTATTCAAATATTATTCAAATACAATATTTAATAATTTTTTTTTATTAAATCTCTATTAATTATTGTATACCGTATATATTCATGTATAATCCATCCAGCCTTATGTTGCGCGAAATCTGATGGCCGTTTCAATTGTTGGACATTGTTACAATAAAAATTAACAATACATAACAATTAACTTGTCTATCACATTTCGCGCAAACTAAGGCTGGATGGACTAAAGAAGATGACTGCGGCAGAACTGATTAAGCAGTTTCGAGTGGTTATAAAAAACCAATAGAGACATATAGAGAAAATGTTTTTTTTATTTTCCAATTCGCAATTTTCCCCCATTTTACATGCATTAATTTTTGAAAACAATGTCTTCAAGATGGCGCATATTAGCGTCAACCACAGATATATCTACATATATAAAGAAGGATGTTTGTTTGTGGGTTTGTGGGTTTGTTTTTTATACAAATCTACAGTTTTATTCTGATCTTGATGAAATTTTGCATACTTGACCTTCAAAGCATGAGGAAGGTCACTGTCTACCTCAGATTTCGGAAAAATAATAATTATCGATAAAAAATCGATATTCATGGTTATGGCAAGGCATATTAATGAGAAATATCTCATGTCCAACAATGCAATATAGAATTCAATGCATAGAATTCCTGTTATTCAGGCTTTTCTTAGAAAAGAGAATTCTTAGTACTTAACAATTTCTTAAAAATCTTTAAAAATGATCAGTAACTGGAGATAATGAGTTAGCAGACTATTGAGAAAGTGTGAAAGACGACAGAGGAAGCACTCCTTTAGCTCCGTGCTGTATTGAGCAAATGGTAAGCAAGTAAATAGAAGAATCGGCGACCGCTAGACTACACAAAGTGATGAATGGCCAATTTTTGCTTCAAGACATCGAAAGAAGAAAGAAAATTGCAACAACATCAAGTGTACATCTAAAGTAAGATTACGTGAGTAAAAAATTATTTTGACTAGAAGGCATCCTTGGAGAGTTCCATCCATTGTGAGCTTTTAAAAAAAAATTTTCGTTAAATCAAGTCCCGGTATATCACCTAGAATGGATTTTTTCAGTGAAGAGGTAAATTCCTGTCTTTCGGATTTTTCTTAGAATGGATAGTCCCTTCGCTCTATATTGTAGTGATTGAGTTATTATTTAACCAATTTGGAGGTTTAATTTAGCTTTCTGAGGTTGTTCTGTTTACCTACAAGCTTAATAATCCCGGGCAACGCCGGGTCCTCTGCTAGTTATTAATAATGAGCATAAAATTACGATGCAGTGACAGGACATAAATAACACAGCATCTAATAAGGAGGAAAATGAGTTACACATGTCTCCCTTGAGCTCCCTATCAAACATCCAGATGACTGGCAATAATTTTTGTGTCTGGAAAGGAAACAGAAAGAACGAGTATTGGTCAGAGAAACTCTGCAGCTAAAAGAGAAAAAACTATACGGGCAATGGAAACATCTGAACAACGGAAGTTTCGATTAGAGCAAGAGGGTATAAGAGCTTCTGCGTCAAGGGCAAGAAAAACTTGAGTCTAAATAAAGTATCTGGTGATACTCCGCAGTGGTGAGGCAAGTCAAGAAGAGTTTAGATAAAGTCCCGGTATATCACCTAGACTTCCTGTTTTTCGTATTTTTCGTAGAATGCTCTGTGTTATATTGATTGAGTTATTATTTAACGAATTGGGAGTTATAATTAAATATTGTGAGGTTGTTCTGTTTACCTACAAGTGCAATTATCCCGGGCAACGCCGGGTACCTCTGCTAGTAGTAAATAGATCGCAAGAGCATTGTCGCTAGTGAAGCCACTTGCCGCCATCTTAGCTCAATACGAAGTAAAGGCATTAAATAATGGAAAAATTGTTCATAGAACACTTTATAATAGATTGGCCATCTTTAAAAATTTATAGTTATTTTTACACCACTTCTACTTAAATGTCATTATTTGTGAATATTTATTTTATTTACACTCGCATGCCAAAAGTCATGGGTCTTTTTGTATGGGTCAAAAGTTACTGATGTTTTTGTTAGCCTGTTGCTTGCATTATTTATAAAAAAAAAAAGTCTCTTTAAATATTATTTGAGAGAAAGAAAACAAGATTATCAATAATCCTGTAAGTGAAAAAAAAAACAAAAAAAAACGAATAAATGATGGGTATAAGAAATACATAATTAATTTAATTGAATAATTTAATTATATTACACAAAAATTACAAATTGATCTCTAAGTCCAAGTGCAGAGTAGCCCTATCTAAACATAATTTCTAGCGGCTATAATTTAAAATAGTTGGAAATTTTTTTTCATAAAATCATAAGAACGAGTACAGCATAATCTTTGTAATGAAGCAATATGGCGCGCTTGGCTTCAAAGAAGAGGCGGGTTCTAGCGATCTATTTACTATATATGGAGCTTTGGATAGCTCGTTGGCACATATCGCGGGGTATGGCGTTCACTTCCTCAGTGATGCGTTCTTTCAGCTCTGTTAAGGTGTGGGATCGATGTCTTTAACACCATCTCCTTCAGATATTCCCACATCACCTCTCAGAGAAACAAGATGTCCAGAAAACCTTTCTGTCAAAAGAATCATTGAATTTCAAGCTGTTTGGGCTGTAGCTCCATCCTATTGGAACCAAAGCTCCTCCAAACGCTCTTGTTCAACAATGTAGACAGTTCTTGGAGGTATTGTTATCAC
Source organism: Rhysida immarginata (assembly GCA_023313115.1). Classification (NCBI taxonomy): domain Eukaryota; kingdom Metazoa; phylum Arthropoda; class Chilopoda; order Scolopendromorpha; family Scolopendridae; genus Rhysida; species Rhysida immarginata. The sequence goes on along the minus strand of JAHWFO010028035.1, from coordinate 888,177 downwards.
GCGTTACACACAACTCCCCTTCTGCAACTATGCACTTCTATCAACGTGAAGAGGGCACGTTCCTGGTTACCGAAAACATTCCTGGAAGCCTTGGAGGGAGATGGTCTTCAGGGCGGCCGTTGCTGCTACCTCAGACGGCATCCTTTGAGTTCGTTTTTCAGACAGGAAAGCAGATATAAGTCACATGGGATGAGAAGGGCAGTCTGCATTATGAAAGACTGATGTGCGGGGGCATTATCAAGTTGGAGTACCCAATCTTTGCTTTTCTAGAGTTCTGGGAGTTTTCGACGGACAGCGTCACGGAGGCGAGCCAGGATCTGCCAAAGTGTTCCCTTCTCCTCTCAGCCTCATTGGAGATATTAGCAGTCTCCGAACTTATTGATACTACTAGAATATCAAACAACTCGAATAAATATAAAGAGTAATAATCAGACACTTTCCTAAACATCAACGCGAAATAACTTATCGGTCCTGGGCATTCCAGTTGCCTAGCTTGTTTTATTCTTAGTATTATTATTCATTTTCCCAACCCTGATGACGATAACTGAATAACATGACGCAACAGAAGCGCTCTTTAGTCTTTTCAGTTTCCGCCGCCCTATATAGTCAGTCGTTGAGCAGTTTAAGTCCCAATAAACCGGAAACGATACGAAATAGAAATTTCCTCCTCGACCGTTATAAAAGCTGCGCATAAGGCGTCGTAAAACAAGCGTACCTCGCTTATTTACAAGGCTGTAGTACCACCACCATCACCAGCACCGCCAACGCTAATATTAAAGAGAAGGCAAGCAAACCCAAGTCCATTTAGGTAATGGCTCGACCGTGAAACGATAATTGAGCCTAGAAATTCCTCTTTTCCCAGGCTGCCATCCAATCGGTGCTGGGAGAGAGAGAGAGAGAGAGAGAGAGAGAGAGAGAGAGAGGCACAAACGTTGTTGCCGTCTCCACCGAGCGAGGCGCTGTTATCGCTTCTTAAGGAACCATTCTGGGGAGACACGGGCACCAAACGCAACTCGATGTTCTTCGATACGACATTTCGCCGTCGCTCCTCTGAAAAATATGCAGATGCGAGGGAATTGAGGCAAATCAGCTTCGCCAGAAACAATCATAATCCTCAAATTACACGGAATCATTTCCCATTTCCTTCCTTCTGCTCTTGTCGCAAATTGGCGGGCGAGCAATCGTTCGGACGGAATTGGTCTGGGTGAAGAGGAGGAGGAGAAAAAAGGAGTAGGCAGATGAGACAAGGAAAAAGCTTTCACATATATACACATAACAGAGCCACCAAGCCAATCACAGACTCATCCGCCAACTTCTACTACTCCTCAAACTACGACTACCTTCTTCTCTTCCATCTCCTCCTCCGTCCCATAAGCCAAAGGCAACGAAGAGATTGCTTTCGGCCAATTTGCACGGGAGCATAAAATCTGGCTTCATCATCCGCCCGCAAATAATGAAAGTCGGTAACGGGGTAGGAGAAGGCCCCCTCCACTCTGTGCCCCGTAATAGCGCCGCCGCTCAGCTTGGATTCTCAGATGCGTCGAGTAAGCCTGGGTTTGTAGAGGGGTAGGAAGGCTCTAAAACATTTCTTCCACCGAACATAATGCAATAACCATTAATCCAATAATAGGATATCATGCCTGCGGGGGTAGATGGGGGATTTAAAACATTCAAATAGAAATAAAAAAATGGCGCCACGGAGAGTGGTAGGAGAGAGAGAGAGAGAGAAAGAGAAAAAGAAATCTCTTTAATAACCTTCAAAAATGTATTACGCCAAGAAAAAAAAAATTAAATGGGAGAGGGGTAGCCGTGAAAAGCGATGAAGATGGAAACGAATTCTGTGGAAGGGAGTACAGAAAAGAGCAAATTTAAGAGCACCCACCCCCGAAATATTTGAAATTCCACCTTCAACTTATTTGAACGGCAGAGAAAATCCACAAAATTCACCAGGACGTATGTCAACATCCGACAAGAATTACACTTTTAGAAGTGAAATGTCTGTCCCGATTGGCAAACCGACCTCCTAGGGCTTTCTACCTCTCGAGTCACGTTGCGGGTTCGGACTGTCATCTATATTAATAAAAATCAACGTGTGTCTTATCTATCTATCTTTCTCTCTGTCTGTCTGTCTGTCTGTGTGCGTATATTTGCGATAATCTCTTCAACCGAGAAACCAACGGGCGTCAAACTTTGCATGATGCTTTAACATAACCTAGAAAGGTTTTTCACTAATTTGCCATGGCTTGCACGAGCTTTACGACTGAAAAACCAAAATCTACACTGCTCAAAAGAATTAGGGGAACACAAAATAGAAGGCCTACATTATTTATTTAAATGAATGAAAATATCCGTACAACCCCATGAAGCGGTCTCAATTTATTCAACAAATAAGTGTATGGCTTAGTACCTTCCAAATATCTTTCGAAAAAACAAATGGCAGACGTAACCCCTGGTGAAACTAAAGTGAGAAAACTGTTCTCAAGATATCTCTGGATACACGTCTCCCTAGAAGTGTTCTCTAGTAATGTGTATTCCCTCCACGAGCTCGAAAGACTTCTGCGCATATGCGATGCATGCTCGCATAAGTCGACGGATGTCTCCCATCTTTCAATGAGGACCTGCGACATGTCGCGCAGTGATTGCGGACTTGTTGGACCTTGCCTTATGCGTCTTTCAAGCATGTCCCACACATGCTCGATCGGATTAATGTCCGGGCTGAATGCTGACCACTCCAATGTTGGAATGTTTCGTTTTGGAGAAATTCCTGAGTGGCACGTGCCGTATGCGGACGAGCATTATTCTGCATAAGAACAAAATCAGGGCCCACAACACAAGCAGCAGGTACTACATGATCTTCCAGAATGTCCCTGATGTAGATTTCAGCATTGAGACGTCCTGGAACAACAGAGATCAGTACGCGTGTCGATAAAGATTCCCCCCCCCCCCCAAAAAAAAAACCACATCCCATTCTGTCTGTCTGTTGCATTGCTGCTTCTGCAAAGTGCTCTCCAGAGTGTCTCCACACAAGATGACGTCCGTCACGCGAAATCAGAACAGACAGCCACTAATGCAGTTGCCAGTCGATCAAACCGATGTCGGGCTTCTCGGTGTCGACGCGTGAGATGAGGTACACGATTCGGCCTTCTAGCTCTCAAACCACCTTCCCGTACTCTGTTTCTGACTCCAGATGCCGCACGCAGGTCAATTTGCAAGTCTCTAGTAGGTCTTGTTCGTGGCGAAGAGCTGAAATTTGAAGATATCGGTCCTGCTATTTTGTTGTTATGCGTCTGCTTCCTTGTCCAGCCTTTCGCGAATAACGACCAGTTTCTTGGAAAAGATTCCATGCGCGATGGATCACTAAAGGTGACACTCGAAGCTGTCTGGCGACGGACCTGATCGAGTAGCCTTCTTGGAGCAGCGTAACAGCTCTTGCAACTTCCTCTAGTCTGAGAAGTCTCATCTTGTCTTAATCAAACGTCCGAATACTGTAGCAGAGCTTTAAGATGCAAATTTAATGCTGTTTAAAGACCATGTGACCTTTGTCCTATGGTTATAACCGTCCTGTTTTAAGGTGTCTCTGGCATTTTCACTTTAAACTCACGGTGAAAAGAGAAACTGAATAAAAAACACCCAGTGATTTCAATAGACCACATCGAATTTATCATAGTTTTTTGATAAAAAGATTTTATCGGAAGTCTTGATCTTGACATTTTACAAAGTATTCCCCTAATTCTTTTGAGCAGTGTATTTAAACTAGAGCAATTGCTGGCTTCGCTCGGTTTGGTTGAACATATACACATTGTTTAGGATACATTTTACAATAACTAAATTTGACGTTTTTCGTCAAGTTTGACCAAATGTACAGGTTTTAATTCATCGATGACTTCTTCATAGTTATCCCCCCCCCCCCCCCAAAAAAAAAGCCTTGCAAGAAAAATGTGTGGTTTTTCACTCATAAAATCCGCGCAAACCCCATGCAAGTCGTTAAAATCCGATACAAACCCTATTCACCCGTTTAAGAAAACTGATTTAGCTCGGGTTGGTTTGCTGAAAACCCAGTGAACTCAGAAAGTCCATCAACTGATGTTTCACGGTTTGCAATTGTGACGTAGAAATAAGTCAGTGATAACCCTGCAGAATCATGGGTGAATTAGTTAAATATAGCAAAAAAATCAAATTTAGTTATTGTAAAAGTTACCCTAAACAATCTGTTTATATTCAAACAACCCTCCACTTACTTTAGTCTTATCTAAACGGGGTAAGAACTCGCCTTCTTAAACATCTGATAAAGTGGTAAAGTGGACGAGACAAAACTTCAAACCAAGTTTTTTTCGGTTTTCTGGAATGGCACATGTGAAATAGACCGTTAGGATTCAACACTACGACTCAGAGGAAAACAAATGCTAATATCGAGTGGTTGGCAACCCACTCCGAGGAAGTACCAGGTGTCCACAAAGTTCCTGCCATTTTTAAGTTGCCATAAAAGATATGCAAATAAGTGTACAGTCTCGTCCAAAATCTGTCAGGGGGAGAGCAAGAAGGTTAGCCTGTATAAATACAGGGCTGTTGTGCATTCACATCAATCATCTCGTATAAAAATGAAGACAAATGGAGGTATGGAAGGAGATGGTTAGGTGTTGTTTGCTTTATAACTTCAACGTGGGCTTGTCAGCAGCAGCAGCATCGAGTCGCCGAATGCGTCTTGGATTTGGGGATGATGCTGTGAATGAACGCAGCGCAAGGCATTGGTTCCAGAATTCCCCATTTCTGATGAACCCCGCAGTAGTCGAGCACAAGCCTTAGATGACCAGGCCCTGAAAATGGCCATAGAAGAGGACAACGTTTTAACATGTGGTGAACTTGCTGGACGGTATCAGGTTTCTGACGAAACAGACGTCACCTGCACAGCCTAGGAAAAACGTACAAATTGAGCAAATGCGTACGCCACACATTGTCGGAATCCAACAAGAATCGACGAGCGACAGCCTGCATGTCGTTGCTTTCTCGACATCGTAACGCACCCATATTTAATCGAATACTTACCATTGACGAAAAGTGGGTCCTGTATGACACTCCTAAGCGTTCCAAACATTGGTTGTCACCCCGGGACACCGTGCCTCGCACCTCAAAGCCATCCTACACCCACGCAAGATTATGCTGTGTGTCTGGTGGACTAGACGCCAAATGGTTCACTACGAGCTGCTATCAACTGGCCAAATCATCACTGGGGACCTGTACTCCTACCAGTTGGAACGTGTGCGATACGCTACTTTTTGCCTACACCATTTTGTTTTCCGGAATTAAAAACGGCAACAACTTTTGTGGTTACCTGGTACTATGGCTTGAAACTGGCCTGCCTCTAAACATATTATGACTGCCTCTTGCTTGCAGATACAATCGAACAGGGCTAGCAATGGACACCGAAAATGACTCACACCGGCCTTAGGGCATCTTGTGTGTCGCACGTCATATAAGAAGTTTATTACGAGATTTCACTAGCGTACGTCACACAAAATCTCTTTCCAATTGCTAGACCAACCGGAACTACGAGAACGCATAGAATGGGCTATAGAAGGGTTAGGTCAGAGTTGGTCCTAATCGACAAGGATGCCATTCTCCAACACAATGGAGGAGCATCTCAAGAACATGGTTCGAGCACAAACGGCACCCGACCGTCGTTCAGTGGGTGCAAAAGTGATTCATGTGCGTTAATAAAAAAACCCCCAACGAACGTAGAGAATATTCCTATGACAAAGACAAACGGAGGAGGAACGTGGGCAATAAAAATCAAGGCCTAAGAAGATGAACCCTGAGGCTCAATTTTAAAGCACGCGAGCAACCTATTGAGGTATTGGGTGGGTGGAAAAAACATAAAAAGAAAAAAAAAAAGAGAGAGAGAGAGAGAGAGAGAGAGAGAGAGAGACCTGGGTTGGATCAATAAAGCATTAGAAAAAATTCAATTGAAGGACGCCAACCTTTTCCTTTCTCTCTCTATTACAATCGATTCAATTTCTTTTCAGTTGGGGGTGGGTCATTTCTCTTTTCACGTCTTAGGAAGGAGGAAGGAATTGGCTATGTAGAAACGGAGCGTGTGGGTGTCTTTTTTTTAAAGAAAATTTCCTCTCCTTTTAACCCTAAACTTCTCACTTTCCCCCCGAGCGTGAGACCTGCACATTTTTCTCAGTACAAAGAGTATCCTAAGTCCCTAAACTGGAGCCTTCGAAGTTAATAGTAACAACAAATCGAAGATGTGACCGTCCCGATTTCCAAATGGCATCTAACACCATGCTTGACGGTTGGTTGAAATCATGGCCCAATTCTTGGCTGGATTCTCTGCAAACCCAGATGCGCCCGCTACAAGAAAACAAAGCAATGGACGGCTCATAGAAGATGACAACGATGCCTAAAGATCAAAGGGCGTCCTACGGTGTTCTCATTAGACCGCGATGGAAAATGATTTCCTCCTGGTGGCTCTTCCACGAAAGGACGGATGCTGAAATCCTGGACTCGCTTCCAGGTATAACACCCACTTGACAGAAATCAAGGAAATCATTCCTCAACACCACCTGACTTTTGGGATGCCCTGCAATTCGGTAAGGTCGTTTGACTATCAACAGGATAATGGCTTTCCTTTAAAGCCCGATCTGTTACGCTTGGTTAGAAGACGTGAACGTACAAGTACCGGATTGGCCAGTTCAAAGCCTTTTAAAAACATTGCTACTGCTTTACGTCACCAAGATCATTCATATCATTCCATACTGAATTGGTTTAAACGTACTGATGGTGCGTGACTTAAGTGAGGGTGTGGACAGTATTAGTGCGTAAGCCTTCACAAGCGGGGAATTCGTCACACACGGGTAACAGTCACAACATCAATGCTATTCTGGGGCCAATCATCCTTCCACACCTGCAACACGTTCCAGGGGATATCTTTCAGCAGATAACGCTACAACCACATAAGCGATGGCAATGTAGCTTCTTGTCACCAACGACAGAGAGGGTACATTATCGATAATCAGCGGCACTTACTCCTTCGAAGGAGTTTTGCGCCATCCCAGTAACTAACGGCTGCTACAAGATGACGGTAGCAGCCGGGACTGACGACTCAACGTGCCCTCCGAAGCACGGGGGGGGGGGGGGGGGTTCATGATGGAAGAACTACTGGCGGACGAACAAACTAGTGGCTATCACCAACTGCTGGTCATCCAGCACTGGTCACTCAGCAAATGGGTCAGACTAAGGTCCCCCAACAGCTGTGGTCCTCAAGCCGCTGGCCGCGCCTTAAGTTGCTTAACTCCATGGCCGGTTAGATCGCCAGATTTGTCACGACATGATCACCGTCCGCCAGCAAATCCTGATGAACTTTGGACACGGGCCTATACAGCTTGGATGGCTATTCCTAGGGTACCACCATTCAAACATTACTCGATTGCATGCTCCGCCGTGTACCTGCATGCCAAAGGTGGTCATACAGATAATTGGCTATGTCGACACACACACAACCTCTCTGACACAAAGATGGCTAGTCGTTCGTTCTATATTGCCTATTTTACATACTGGGAAGAAAGCAAAATCAGAGCTGCAAGTTAGAGATCCAATCAAATCAAGAGAAACGTTCTCATTAAACCACGTAAGGGGGGGGGGGGGGGTATAGAAGAAGAATTTCCCAGAGTTCCCGTCTCAAATGACATGAAAGGAATGGGATGAGTTTGTTTTCGACCTAATCGATGTCAAGTCCATTACTATTCAAAGCGGCACATGCTGTAAAACGATTTTCTGAATCTGTAAATTCATTTGGAACTAAAGCACCACCTTGTTGTACGCTCACCGCCTCCGACCAATCTGACTAGCGAACAATCCTGGGGACATCTTTCTTGATCAAAACAAATAAACTTCTCCTCGTGTGTACGGCAGCGTCAATTTGTTTTTGAATAGCTCGAGGAAGGAGGAGTTTTTTTTCTTACTAGACCAACGCTGCTTCATTTTTCTTTTCAGCTCAATATTCATAGGGCGTCCTAAAAAGAAAGGATGGCGAGGCATTTGTCATCCATCGAGTGGGCCGTAAAGTCGACGTAACAACTCCATCAAAGAGACGATTATTTCTGGGCGCAAAAAAAATCATCCATTTTTATTTCCAGGAAACGCCCCCATAAAAACGGTCCTTACGCCTTAAGTAAAAAAGGCACAAAAATCGTGTAAACTTATGACACCCATTCCTATATAAAAAAAAAAAAAAAAAAAAAAAAAGAATAAAGGGTCTCTTCAGTTTAATTTGGTTCGATCGCCTAACCCTTTAAGACCCAGCTCGTCACTTCTCCAAACAAGCTCTCGCCCTCGACGACATTAAGACGCAACGGGAGTGTCGTTTAAGTTGGCAAATTAGGCGTGTTGGCCTCCTCCATCACCACCAACTTAAAGCAAATGGAGGGGCCGCCAATGACAAATGATTTTCCTCTTCAACTTGGCACCAGTCCAGGACGACGAAACATATCTTCGGACAAAAGGAGAAGAAAGGAAACCAAAAGAGAGAGAGAGAGAAACAATTGGAAGAAGTTTGAAAGGAAAGAGAGAGAGAATCGAAGAAGGCAAACATGGATTGGCTATTATCAGTCGAAGGAAGTGACCTTTCGTCTCCACTACCCCCTCCTCAACACTCTCCGAGGGAAGAGCGAGGAGCGAAAGAGAAAAGCCGCCGACAAAAGTCGAGGTGGAAATCTCGGCGGCGGTGGCGCCGGCGTCAGCAACCCAATTGGATGGCGACGTGACTCAGCGCGTACACGACCACTGATCCCGGGACCCACCCGCCTGCATAATGAAGAGAACACCGCGGCGAGATGACCATTTTCCAGCGGACGAAAGAAATAAATGCAAGATAATGAAAAGGAATGGGAGGTCCTTTCCTCGGGTATTACGGAAACGTGACAAAAAAAAAGGGAAAGAAACAAAACCCTTCTCCTCCCAGACCCCCAAACTCAATGTCGGTTTGAAAAATCAGAAAATCATTCGAAATGGCCTCACTCCAACACGTGATCCTACCTCGGAAGAACGCCGGCCCAACTTCCAATGACTGCCGCTTTGTGTGTCGCATCCAACTCGAGGCGTCAATTTTTATGGCCAATTTCGAGAGTTGACACGATGATCCTTTTTATTTTTTCTCATTTCAAACGCATTCCAAGAAGGTGTCAGCTCATCCTGTTCATGCTGTCTCTTTTCCCCTCGAACACCATAAACTTTATTAACCATTTAAAGCGAATAATAAAAGCTGTAAACATTTTCCATAATTTTTTAATCCTCTTCTTTTCCTGTCCTCCAAAGTGTTTATGACCGCACTCTCATTTCTTCGATATCTCAAAAGCGACATCCCTCTCCCCATTCTTATAATAAATAAATAAATAAATAAATAAATAAATAAATAAATAAAGCTTTAGATGAACGCTACTTCTAAAAATACACGCTTGGTCTATACGTTTATCCGGCGTCCGTAGTTTGCTCGGGCTAACTTTTTCAAATTTTATATTCAGAAATATGGCCATCAAGGTCTTAGCTCGACTGTATCAACTTTTCAAGCTTTTTCGTGGACCCCTTCAAGTCAATTGCACGTGCTAAAACAGTGACCGTTAAGAATACCAAGATTCTGGCATGTCCTATAACAATCGCTTCGTCAAGAATGAATCCGCAATCCGCTGTTATATACTTTATCTTTTAAGCATTGTTGACGATCACTTCGTCGCAGCTACAGGTGCGTTCCCATAGCTCGCTTGAGCTTTAAAGCGAAGCTTGAACTTTGAAGCAAATTCTACTCGCTAGAAAAATATGACTTGAAAAGTTCAGCTTGAAAAGCCAAGCTATCGTTGAAGCTATCCCATAGCTAATCGTGTCTCGCGAGAAATCGCAGGCGTGAATTTCAAAAAACATGGCTGAAATTCTCAACAGAAGCTGCTAGCGACACGGTGGAACATGACTTCATGGCAAGTTCCTGTAACCGGCCGAGGGGAAACCAACTGCCCCCTGTAACCAAATAGGTTGGGGTATATATCAATTATTTACCCCCGGAGGCGTTCGAGTAACGGAAAACAGTGGCCAATGAGCCTCATTTAAACACGGCCTGTCAGATAGTAAAAGGCCTGTGCGAAAGTCTTTTCTGCAGAAAAACTGATAGAAAAACTTCTGAAAAACTGCGCTCTCCCTTCCATTTTTCGCCATGACGTCATGTTCTGCCGTGTCGCTAGCCGCCAGTTTCTCAACGTGGTAGTCACAGACTTCATTGACAATTTGCCATTGGCCTCGTATCAGCGCACGTGGTTTCAGCATGATGGAGCTTCTCCACATTACGGATTGGTCGTTCGCGAGCTTCTAAGTGAAATGTTTGGACAACAATGGATTGGCCGAGGAAAACCAGTTCGTTGGCCATCCCGCTCCCTAATTTTACACCACTTGATTTGTTCTTGTGGGGATACCTGAAGGGGGACAAGGTTTATGCTACGCAGCCCGCCTCACTGGAGGATCTGGTTCAACGAATCCAAGAAGCGTGCCGAGGAGTGACACCAGCCATGCTTGCCGATGTTTTGGCGTCAGTTAGGTTCCGTGCCCAATTGTGTTATGGTGTCCACGGTCGTCACATCGACCATTTTGTTGATTAACTTTTTTTTTAAACTGTTTGAAGTAATTTGTTTGTGCAGTGTGACTGTTTGTAAGCTACAAACAGTTCACCACGTGATTGTGGGTGATTGGTTGGTCCTTTTTTGTTTTGTTTGTTTTTTTATGCTGAACAAGTTTGCAATTGGGTTTTTTTCTCTATCCCTTACGGTTTTTGAGATAAATTTTGAATGTGTCCTAATTTGCATATTTGGAATGATGAAAAGTGCACCATGGGATAGGCCACCCACAACTTCCTATTCATTGGATTCATCAAAATTGACATATCTGCTTCGGTTCAAAAAATAAAAGGGGGTTCAGACTTTTGTATTCACCCTGTATAAAATAACTTAAAACTTACATAAAATAAACTCAATTAAATGTAATAATATAAATAAACAAATAAATAATAAATAAAATAAATAAATTAATAAGATAATAAATAAGTTAACTAAATAAAATAAAAGAAATAAATGTTAATAAATTATTAATAAAATTTTTTAAAACCATACTATAATACTCAAAGAAGAAATAATAATAAAATTAAGATTTTCTTCAAAGAAATCATGAATACAAAGGAGAAAAAAGAAACGAATACAAATCGCGGAATTCTTCCTTCCCTTTTCTCCTTTATATTCACACTAAAATGTACGCATCGCATCCATTGCAGTCATCAGGGAAATGAGTGTAGTGCGCATGTGCCTCGGTCATTTCCAAGCAGCAAGTTGCTTTAAAATCAAACTGAGCTAGATGTACGCTTGAAGCGAAAAGCAGCTTGAAAATCCTCTTGCTTCACGCAACTAGCGCATATCAGCTTGGTCTTTAGGATAGCATGAGCTTGAAAAATCACACGCAATACGCTTAACGCTTCAAGCTTCACGCTCCAAGAGAGCTATGGGAACGCACCTTTAGGCTCCTTTTTTGGAATGTTGCAAGAAGCAAAAAGCTACTTCTAAGAATGCGCCCTTGGTCTGTACGTTTATCCGGCCGCCCGCCGTTTGCACGATAACTTGAAAACGGATTAACCTTTTATAATTCTGTTTACAGAAATCTGGCCACCAAGGTCTTAGCTCGGCCATATTAAATTTTCAGAATTTTTCGTGGATCCCTTCAGGTTAAATTCAAGTGCTAAAACAGTAACTGTAAAGAATACCAAGCTAGTGGCATGTCCTATAACAATCGATTTGTCAAGATGAATATATTATTACTTTCTGTTCATCTTTTAAGCGTTAATGACATCGGCACGCGCACGTGAATTCGCTTTGTCGACGCACGATTGCTCAAGTCCTTGTAAATTATATTCTTAAGTAGCAGAAGAATAGAGCTACGTACTCGTCTAATAATGTCCGTCCGTCCCCTTCATAATTTCTACATTTTTTGAGGTAAAAGGGGGTGGGAATCAGAGAGGACAAAAGATCAATGTGCTATTTAGTTACGTAAAGGAGTGAAATTTAGTATCAGATTCCTCTAGGCAAGATCTAATTACTATGAAGTTTTGGCCCAATTGTTCCAGTTGGGTCGGAGTTGAGGAGGGTGACAGTCACTTGTTCTTTAGAACTATAGCAATATATGGCATGTGATATGTCATTCCTTCGGAAATGATGAGAAAGGAAAGAAAATGTGAGCTTTTTAACATTTTCTACATACTACGTTCGAAAAATCATTTAAGCGGAGGTAAAAAGTGCAGATACAGGGGTAAAAATAGATGACCGCAGTATCTGCTATTTGTCTTACCCTACTCTTGTTAATAAATGTATAAATGTATTTCTACTTCACTGCTAAAGCTCCACCTTAGAATGTTTACAAGATTTTATTTATATTTTGCGATTGATTGGTGATATATATATATATGTGCGTATAAAGATTTAAATAAAAATTGTTGCTCAGACAACAATGGTCAGGTGACTTTACAGCACCAACAGTGTTTCAAGCCAGCGCCAACAATGCTTAAATGTCGTGACGAACTCGCATGTTCTCCTTTATTTATACTTTGATGATTAAAAAATCGTTAGCGAGATATAAAAAATTATTTCAAAATCAATATTAAGGTACAACTTCGAAGAGGTGCAGCAGCTGCCATTAGGCTCTGCAAACTAGAGTCAGTTTCAAAAGTTTGAAGTAACCTAAGCTAAATGTATTCTAAGCAAATTAAAAAAATTCACAATACAACTGTGACGGAAACGACTAATGAAATTTATTCAAGCTTCATAATGGTTATCTCCTCAAATATCAATAGAGACATGGAAATACATTTTTGAAATTAATTTTTTGAAAACACTTGTTTCAAAAGTTAAGGATAATATAAAATTCATTAATTAAAATTCCAAATATGCAAATGACCAAAGGATGGGATGGTGCATTCTTCATCAGTGAAGGAATCAATAATTAATTAAAAAGTCATATACATATAGATAATCAAAAGCTATTTATAAAAATGGGTAAAATCCCACGCGTCTCAGAAAGAGATCGAGTTTTATCATTAATCAAGAGCAAAAAAAAAAATAAAAATAAATAAAATAAAATAACCTTAACACAAGCTGAAATAGCAAAACAACGAGGAAGAAGTCAAAACACAATAAGCAGAATTTAAAAACGACGGCAAAAAGGATCAAATTGTGAAGGTGATCGAAGTGGTCGGCCAAAAGCACTCGATGATCGTGATTAAAGTCGACTGGAGCATATTGTTAAAAAAAAAAAAAAAAAAAATTTAAAAAAATGCACATTCCGTTAAGTCCTAAATTTTCATCTGACCAATCAGCATCCGTAAATAAAAAGATTTCCTGCAGTACAGATTACAGGTATTAACATGCAATGAATATTCAATCTCGCATTGCCAGAAAAAAAAACAAACTCTTCCAACACCTACTCAGAAGTAAAATCGTCTCCACTGGGCCAAACTATTTGAAAACTGGACCCCCAAAATAGGGTCACGGATCATTTTTAGTGATGAGTCCATGTTTTGTCTCAAGTTCAATAAAACTAAATGTTTGTGGAAAGATACGAAAGATACTGCTATGTCTTCAACTGTCAACCGAGAAGTAAAACACAGTTTCAAGCTGATTGTGCGGTAATGTTTTAAGGTCAAGATTGGTAAATTGTATTTTGTGAAGAGCCGGGCCAATACTGAAGATTATACTAGGATGGTGGAATTCTTTCTCATTCCAAGCACTGAGAAGATTTGTTCAGGTGATAAGGTTATCTCCCAGCTGGACCGTGTACCAGCTCATATATCCAAAAAATCAATAGCACGTTTTCAGGAAAGAGGAACCAATGTCCTGGAATGGCCAGGAAATTTGCCTAATCCGAATCCAATAGAAAACTATGGGCACTCAAAGAGAATCCAGAAGTAAAAATGATTTCGGGGGTGGCCGTGGCCTGGTTGTCCCGTCGGTTGGCTCGTTGATCGATGGAGTTAGGCAACTTCAGGCGCGGCCAGCTGCTGGCTGGGCGACAGCCAGTGGCTTGAGGATCACTGCTGGGTGGGACGGCTATTTGGAGCACAGCTGTTGGGGCACTTTAGTCTGACCCATTTGCTGAGTGACCAGTGCCGATTGTCCAGCAGCTGGTGATAGCCACTGGTTTGTGCGTCCGCCAGCAGCTCTTCCATCATGAACCCCCCGTGCTTCGGAGGGCACGTTCAGCTGTCGGTCCCGACTGCTACTGTCATCTCGTAACAGTCGTTAGTTACTGGGATGGCGCAAAACTCCCTCGAAGGAATAAGTGCCGCAGATTATCGTTCTGCGATAATCTACCCTCTGTACAAGATAAGATGAAAATGATCTCGTTGAATGCATCAAAAATGTTCGGAAACTATTATACAGGAATCGGACCCATACGGGATAATCAATCTATTTTGTGGACATGAGGTTGGTCGTCTCTCGATTTCGCTAATCATGAAATGCATGCTTCCAACATTTTGAAGACTTGTAAGTTGTTTATGGACAAATACGTTGTTGTTTGCTCTGAAAACGAAAGCAGCTTACAAAGACGTTCCTCACACGTATGATTCGTTCAAGATCTCGTGGCGCCTGAAATATTCCGTTCACAATACTCAGTTCACAATCCTCTATCAGCTGTACAATTTAGACCCTAAAGGTTTCAGACACTCTAAATATTGCGAAATGAAGCAACCCATTCTCATAGGCACAGATAGCCTTGCATAACTCGCAGCCCTTCACGAATAGTAAGCTGGGGGGGGGGGGGAATCACAGAAACGACAACCATGAGGAAGAGGGCGCAGGGGAGAAAAAAAAAAAAAAAAACACGGGGGGGGACGGCGAGATGAAATGAGGAAAAATTCTGGAAATGACGGCGTCGAACCACGCAAATTTCTGCACCTGCCGATTGCACTCTATGAACACTACCAAGCAGCTTCTATCAGAGAAGAAGAACAGGGTCGTACTCGCATTTCCCTCGGCTATTTGCACACGACACCAGCGGATGGATGAATGGATGGTGGAGGAACGAGGCCCTCTCCCATCAATATGCAAAATGGCAAGGGCAGAGCCAGCCGTACGCACACACGGAAATGCAAAAGAGAAAGCCCGCCGGCTCAATGGAAGCTTCTCTCGTGGTGGTGAGAGAGTGAGAGAAAAGGAGAGTGCGGAGGATGAAGGTTCTCTCATCCCATTCGGAGCGTTCATTACTCCGGGCGCAGTTATCCTCGACTCTTTGCCTGAATTAGAGCCAGTTCAATCACCAGTTAAGTGCCGAGAAATGGTCGACCGACATACCCCGTCCTCATAGCCCCTATACCCCATCGTCTCCATTCAAACAAACTCCTTTTCTCCTTCTTCGACAGAGCACTCGCCTTAAGCCTCCGCCCACCGTTATTAAAAAAGATGGCTGGGGAAATGGAAGTCCATCTTTTTAGCTGCGCAACCATGAGGGGCCCGCGAGCCCCGTAATCTGGCGGCAACGGGGGCGACATCATGCATCAACCAGTCGCAAATCCAGGCAAGGGCTTGGCGGATTCATTTGAATTATGAACGGCGTCGACACCGTCCCCATTCGAATAGCCTCTCCTGGGTCCACTAACGGGAAAAAGTGATAATGATCGTCGGGCAGAGCGGAGCCTCTCGAGACCACCATCTCATTCCAAATGGAGAGAAGAGTCTAAAAACCTCTCTCACGGTCATTTCAAAGCCCGCCCACCCACCCACCCACCCAGTCCTTCATCCTTCGAGCAAAGCGCCCAAGAATGGACCGTCGCTCTCGGGAGAAAGAGAAAAAGAGAGGACCACCGCCCATCTTCTTCTCCATCGACTTATGGGCAAAGCAATTCTTTACATTCGACAGCTCAAACCCCTCCTCATTTGCATGCGCGCGTAAATCGTAAAGAACTTAAATATACAGGGTACCTCGAAAGCTCGGTTTCCGAGGGAATATTGAAAAGTTGCAGATTAAGGGTACACATACATGAATATTATAAAGATAGAGCGATAATATTCTGAAGCCTGTTTCAGATAGGAAAAGCTTACAGCAGCAAATATTCATATTGATGCCCCCTTGAGCCTTGCAGGTACTGATTTACGAGCATGGAAAGCTCGTTGTATATTGTTGATGCGATAGCATGGGGTATATTGTACGTTGTCGTGAAGATCTGCAATGGAACGCGGACGATGTTGTATACAACAGACCTAAGTACATCCAAGAAAAAATCCAGTTGAGAATGCATGTTACTGCATTGGTAAAAACGCAAAATACGCTACTAAAGCCAGTTAATTAAATCGATAAAAAATCCGTTATCGGTTAATTTATCTTCAATTTAATTCCATCTACCGTCATTTCAGGTTGACCCTATGCCGCTTGTGGTCCAGCTAATGCCCACTTCCAGCCTGTTTTGTTTTAACGCATTAAAAACAGTTACTGGATTTGCGAAGCTCTGTTGCTAATTTTTTTCAAATTTTTAGATTTTGACTTCAGGTTCAGACAGAGCAACATCAATAAATAAGTACAAATTATAATAGGCACACATGTCTATTCGGGAACATAGCCAAATTAGCGGTCAAAGTATTAAGTACATGATATTACAGGGTGTTCCAAAATGTTTTAGACGACCTTTAAGCATTATATAAAAAAAAACTATTACAGATAGTGGATAAATGTTTTTCAACAATTTGTTTATCAACACAAAAAGTTGTTGTTTTTTTTTTTGAAACAGCCTACCTGTTCATTTCAACCTTGTATCTCACACTGAAAGATGGTCACATGGTGACCGAAATACGTATATGTGTTATTAAAAACACTGTTTATTGTGGACAAGGGTTTTCTCCTTTCTTCAACATGTTTATTATCCACAGTTCTTGGTTGGTTTCTTAATAAAGTAAATATTCACTTTGGTAATAAATTCAACATGTAATTGTTAGTGATCCGTTCATCGGATTTTGGAATTTTTTCTTTTTTTTTTTTTTTTGTTGTTCGGAATTCCAGGCTGAGCAAATCTTCAAGTGGAATTTTTCGTGTATTTGTTAGGGTTTTTAAGATAGGATTTGAATTAAAATGTGTCCTTGTTAATATGTTTGGGATGATAAAAAGTGCACCGTGAGATAGATCACCCACAACTTCCTTCATTGGATTCATCAAAATTGACATATCTGCTTCGGTTACGAAAATAAAGGAGGAGGGGGGCTCATTTTGTTATCCACTCAGCTTTAAGAGACTTCAATTTATGCACATTTTCAGACTGCATAAAAAGAGCAACACTTCGCTGCAAACGCTATTTCGGAAGCAGATAGAGTTCCGTCTCACAGACAGTTAATCCGGCATCTTACTGTCATAAACTGATGTCAGTAACCTGACCAAAAAATTGGTCAAAAACCGAACAATTTTAGCATTAATTTTTTTTCCCTGGGAAAAAAAAAAAAGACTTTATTTCAATCATTTCAGTGCAAACAATCTTTTTATTTTCATTCGTGTGCGAATTATTGAGTTAAGTTTTTCCTGACTTTTAGATCACCCTCTATAATAATATCATACGCGTGAAAAAAAATAAAAGGATTGAATACGAGATGTTATTAAGGTTAAAAGGTGATGAGACAAAAATATTGAATAAGATTTGGTGGTTGTTATGGTTGGAAATAACCTTGTATTTATTATCGGAAATTTTTTCTTATCTTAGTAAATATCTTGATTGAAAATTTTTGTCCTTGAGAAATTGTATAAAAACAAAAACTACTTATTTGAATAAAATCGTTTTGGAATTACTATAAAAAAAACTTGTCATACTTTGACACGGAGGTGTAGTAGACTATTACTCATTAACTAGTAATTTTATATTTGATACTCATAAAATACGACGTTTCTTCAACAATTAGTCAAAAGATTAATTTGCCTCTGTAACTATGCTACAGTTTCTAATAAAGCCTTCAAATTGAGCCTTATACGGTTTTTGAAAATGTATGGGGAAGCAGCGTTACGTAATTATCGAAGAAACGTCTGAAGCTGCAGGAGAAGGGGGGGGGGGGAGTTATTAGAAAAATAAATAAATAAAAACTGGGGAGCTAATTGGGCAGCTCGATAGTCTTCGGAACGTAGGACCAATCTATTCGGCTCACGTTTTCAAAATAGGCTCATCGGTCTGAAGTTGGCTGTACCAGAAGACACGGCACGAGTAATCGTTGTACGTGGAAACAAGTGTAGAAAAATCAGCTCGAACAGCCAACGACGAGAAAACGCAAGTGAAACGATAAAACACTTGGAACCGTTCGTCGACGAAAGGTTTCTAAAACCCACCCTTAATTCCAACTCCCAGTCCAAAGCGTCTGGCATCATTTAAAGTATTTGAATTGTGTGTCTCTTTGTATATGTGTGTGTGTGTACGTAAGCAGTGGGGTTGGAAGCAAAAGGTGATCAACCCCCTCCTCCCCAGAGCTCAACTTTAGAGGAGGCCATGGAGCCTCTCCTTTCACTAATGCAATCTTAATCTCCACGTCTTAGTCCGTGGGATTTGCTGCTTCGCGTGAAACAGCTTGGGCGCCAGGTCAAAGTTCGCAGACAACCCGCGCCCAACGCCGAGGCTCTACATTCTTATTAAACCGCCAAGAGCCTTGCCAGCACCACCACTCCCAATAAATCAAAACCTTAAAAAAAAAAAATGACTCTCCCCTGAGGAACCCTTTTCCCAAACACCCGCGTGTCCGTCAGCTTCTTCAATAGGCTGGCAACGAAAAGCTTAATCCTTTTCTCCTTAGATTTCAAAATTAATTCACGAAATGCGCAAGCGCAACCAAACGTATACAGCGCCTTCGCCACACGAGAGCCTTGGCGAGTGCCAATTCCCGATCCTTTACCCGAGTGATGACGTCAAGTACGAAATGGCCCTTCCTCCTCGTTCGCACGTGAGGGGCGAGCCTCGCACGCAAAGCCAAACACCTAAATAACAATAAATCTTGAGAGAAAAAGAACCTGGGCGAAAACTGGGAGTCTCGGCGGCGCTCCTCTTTTGGTCAGGTGGCCAACCGAGATCCGAAGCTGACGGCGAAGAAATTTAAACCCCACCCCCGGTGGGTTTTGCCTCCACTGCTGGGAATGAAGGAGGGGTAGGTAAACTGGCCATTATCAACCGGCGAGTGAATCAGCACGAAACTTTACGGATCCTCCTCCTTCAGCAATTTGCTGGCTCATCTTGTCCGAAGCCAAGTATAACAATCATCAAAAGAATCGGCTCGTCTAGTAGTAGTAGTAGTAGTAGTAGTAGTACAGAGTGATTCAGTCAATTATGTACGATTGTAATGGTTTATTACTTAGGAACTAATAAACATAGGAATGTTATATAGATCTTACAATACACATTACACATCAGAATTTCACACCTCATGAACTACATGCTAGATGTGTGCTCTATTCATCTGTACAACACGACGAAGCCTGAGGATGAAGTTTTGCGGCACTGCGCCTCGCATTTCATTGTCAACCGGTGCACAAGATTCGGTGATTGCCTGACGGACCTCTTCCCAACTAAGGAACCCCCACAGAATTGACCCATTAATTCAACAAGGTCATCTCCAACCGTTTCCCATGACGGATTCTTAACCAGTCCTGACCTTAACCCGTGCGACTTCTTTCTGTGGGGGTTCCTTAAGGAGAAGATGTTCAGCACACGCCCCCGCACCATGGAAGAGGTCCGTCAGGCAATCACCGAATCTTGTGCACTGGTTGACAATGCGAGGCGCAGTGCTGCAAAACTTCACCCTCAGGCTTCGTCGTGTTGTACAGATGAATGGAGCATACATCGTGCATGCTGTTCATGAGGCGTGAAATTCCAATGTGTAATGTGTATTGTAAGATCTATAGGACATTCCTATATTTGTTAGTTCCTGAGTAATAAACCATCAGAATCGTACGTAACTGACTGAATCACCCTGCAGTACTAGTAGCAGCAGCTGCAGCAATGAACTACTTATGTCATGTTCTAAAGTAACTGTATCAAAGCTGTAGCTATGCAATGTTTGCTTAATGTGTGTACTTGGGGAGGGTATACCACCAAAGATCTATGGCAAGGCGTTAAAGTTACCCAAGAATTTTTTGGACATCAAAGAGAACTTACGAAGAGAGCTTTTTCTGCAGGCACTGACAGGACAGTGTGGATTATGATTAGCTAATCCTCTAACACGGCTTTGTGTAAAACGGTATGCAAGCTAACAAGTTATTTATTACAAAAATCACATCTATTCAAAATGAAGAAGCGCGACAACATTGCATAAATTGCAGAACATCAAAAAAAGAAAACTTTTTTTTTTTTTTTTTACCAGTTTTTATTTTCTTAATTCAAGTAAAATTAACCAGATGAGAACGAGCAAGCTATCATGATCAAAACAAACTTTAAAGGTCTGAGTCATTTAATTATGGAAAACTATGAATTGTAAAAGTATTCGATAGCATGTCTACGTAAATAAATTAGATTTTGTATGAGCATGTTTGAGTGAACCGTGGAAGTGGATATATAGGAATAAGCACAAGTTTGTGACTGGATGAATGAGAAGATAAATAGTAAAAGTTGATAAATAGATAAACTTGAGAAATTGTACCTCTCTGTACTATTGTTTATACTGGTAATCCATCTAACTTGAACTCGGGTAAGTCAAACTAAACTCTTGGTCCCAACCCCATGAAGCATTAATTAGTGGAAATTTCACCTCTTAACTTGAGAGCCAATGGGCTCTTTTAACGGTCTCTGCCTCGAAGCCAAGGGCAGATATATTCAAATTTTTTTCTTTACCAGATTCTATGTACGTGTAACTATTTTTCCAAATAGTTTCCAAGTTTATTCCGCAACTTGTCGTAGCGCTCAATGTACTTCCGCATGATCACTTCATAGAAGCTGCCGCCGATGAAGAAAATAACCCAGTTTTCACTTGTTCAACGTCGCTGAAATGCAGGCTGCCGATGATCTCCTTTAGCTCCTGGAACATGTGGTAGCCACTTTTCGCAAGGTCCGGATTGTAAAGCGGGTGGGCAAGTTGTTCCCAACTAATCAGATCTTTTGTATGGAACAAACTGACCAACCGCCGTACAGTCAGGACCTCGCGTCCAGTGGCTACCACCAGCTCCGAATCTAAAGGAGATCATCGGCAGCCTGCATTTCAGCCACGATGAACAAGCGAAAACTGCATGATTTTCTTCACCGGCGGCAGCTTCTATGAAGCGATCATGCGGAAGTACATTGAGCGCTATGGCAAGTGCTTAAATAAACTTGGAAACTATGTGGAAAAACAGTTAAAGGTACAGTCGGGTGCAAAAAAGTTTTTACTGAGGAAATGTTGATCGGTTGCAAAAATCAGATGCTTTTACTGGGAGTCAAGGCAGATTAGAAGCAGGAGACCATGGATTCCACTATTTCCACAAAGAATTTACTCAACATATCATACTTGAATATGATATGCTGAATAAATTCTTTGTGGAAATAATGGAATCCATCGTCTCCTCTTTCTCATTAAGATATCCACAGATCGGCAAGATCAGTCTTGTTCTTATTTATATTGTTTATATTATAAGTACTCTGTTAAGGCAGATTAGACTGGACCTGTCCCTTCTGAATGAAATTGGGATGTGCTATTCACGTGCTCAACTATGACTTAAGTCTAAACCTGAGTATGGAAACTTATGGCCCACTCTGTAGATGGCGATTGATAGATACGGGCCACCACTGTGTCGTTGTCCAAGGCTATTATTCATTCAGCTACCTTACCTGTAGCTCCTCATAGATAGAGATAACAAATAAAAAAAAAAGTAACGCACGCACGAGCCAAACTATTTGCCTTTAGTAATTTATTTTCGGGACGAGTTAAATGGATTTCGTTCCCAGCGAGAAAGGTAAGGCACTACAGACCGGCTCGCATTAAACTTGTACACCTTCATTTTCTTCGCGCCTTTCACCCCGACGCCATACATTTTCAGGGAGATGCGCAATAAGATTAACCGTCCGACTGCCGCCTCCCTCTCCCTCTCTCTCTCTCTCTCCGTCTAATTTGGGGAAAAGGGAAACTCGCGCACCACACAAATCCAAAGACGACGCAAAACTCATCATTTCTCTCCTCCGGTAGGTCAAAACAAAAAAAAGAAAAAGGAAGGTAAATGCGGAGAATCTCGCCAATTGACTCAGCGTAAGGAGATCGGGTGTCTTACGTATCCGTGGGGAGGCCCATGAAGTAAACGGCTTGTACAGGTCTGTTCGGAGGAGGGATCGGTGGGAATGAGGTATGCAGCCCCGTCTCTGTCCATCCATCTCTCCGATTCCCCAGACGAAACAGAGGCAGAATCTCAGTCGACTAGTCGGAACACCAAAATGAATAAATAAACTGGAAGCGGGTTTGCTTTGAAAAGAAAGCCAAAAGCTGAGGAGGTGGATCCTTCGAGGAGACGTTTGTTTTTGTTTCACACAAATCTACTTTTTATTCCGAGAATAGAAAGAGTAAGAAAGGCGCGAGACGAATAAAGCAAAAAAAATAAAAAATAAAAAAACTTCAAACCATGAAAAGAAGAAAAAGGTTCACTCCTCATTTGTTATGCAGACAAGATGAGAACACAAGAGAGGGATCCAATCTTGACTTCTCCTATTACTAAAAAGGTGTGAAAAATAAGAGGGACGAGGCAAATGTCCCGGGATTTCGTTTTGCAAACGCTGCCGCCAGCCACGGCAACACCGCCATTCGCTTAGAGATGAAACGCCTTCCCTCTTTCTTTATTCATGGCTCCTCTTCTTTCCTATCTCCATCTTCAACCAAACTCCTTATTCCTCCGCAAACAGACAAAAACAATAAAAAGCGAAAGCAAAGACGCCAGAACACAACCACGAGGGAAGAATGCACCGTATCCAAAACTTTCCAGGCCTATCGCAACGGTAAACAATAGCATGTCTCGAGCCCGTGTGCGACGCAGCTGATATATCGCATACATCTAATTTGGAATTGTACAATATAACGCGTATATAGCAAATCCCAGAAAAAAATGTTACGAAAGCCCTGACAACGATTCAACTAGTGTTCGGGGAAGATACGAAGACCAAAAAATAACAGCCAAGCTGGATGTGAGTGGTCAAGACCAATATCACGCGAACACTCTTCCATTATTTCCCGTTCAAAGCAGCGATTGCGCACAAAGAATTCGTGCCGGCAAGCCAAACCGTTATTCAATTGCGTGAAAAGTGAGCGAAGACGTCGGCCGAATTTTGAAGACAAAAGAATGGCTACTGAATCACGACAACTCGCATCTCTTATGCTACAGACACAATGACTCAACTATGAAAATAATTTGCACTGCTCAAAATATTTAAAGGAACACTTCTATTAAGCAGCGTGCAGAAGCAACTACGAATAATATGGACTAAATCGCTGTATGTGATCATTAAAAGACGGTTTATTTAACAACTGGTGAAGAAACAAAGAAAAAACAGGAAACTGCAGGATCCCTGCCTAAAACAAAGTGAAATGTCCTTTGGACGTTGTGAGGGATCAGTTTTTGTACCGCTCGGTAATGTGAATGCTACCATGGGCTGCAGTAACCTCCATGCACTTTCGAGGCGTGCTCCGTATCAGTCGACGGATGTGATCTTGGGGAAGCCGGTCCCATTCCTCAGTAAGTGCCTGGATGAGCTGTTGCAGTGTTTCTGGAGCTGAAGGGCGGTGTCGAATTCGCCTGTCAAGCATGTCCCAAATATGTTCAAGGGGATTTAGGTCTGGACTCATTGCAGGCCACCTCATGGTCTGAATGCCATGCATCCGTAGGAAGTCTCGAGTGACAGTTGCAGTGAGTGGACGAATCCAGGCCCATGCCATGTGCAGCAACAATCACACGTTCTTCCAGAATGTCACGAATGTAAACGCCAGCGGTCATTCGCCCTCGGACGACCACAAGATCCGTTCGATGGTCTATTGAGATGCCAGCCTAAACCATAATGGAACAACATCCCATTCGGTCAGTCTCACAAACTGTTGCGTCGGTGTTTCGCTCACCAGACACGTAGACGGCCATCACAGCGGGTCAGGCGGAATCTTGACTCGTCTGTGAAGAGAACAGAACGCCAGTGGCGAAGCTGCCAGATGACATGTTGATGTGCAAACTCTAGTCGCGCCTGTATGTGCTGGCGGGTTAGCCTAGGCACTCGATTTGGTCGTCTGGTTCTCAATCTCAAGCCAACTTCACGTAATCTGTTCCGGATTGTTTGATCTGAAACAGCTTCCCCAGTTGACATCTGCAGGTCATTTCTCAGGTCTCTGGCCGTTGAGGTTCTTCGGCGCAGGGCACAAGTCCGCACATAACGATCTTGATTGGCGGTTGTTGAGCGTCGGCGACCTTGCCCAGCTCTTCGTGTGCACTGGCCAGTCGCCTGGAATCGTGTCCACAGTCGGAAAATGACGGAAGAGGACACATTGAGGGCTTTTGCCACAGTCCGAAATGATTGACCCGTTTGGAGCAATGTTACGGCCTCGCAGCTTCTACTGCTTCAAGATGCCTTCGTGGCATGTTAGAGCACTAACAACAACGTTCCAGGAATGCCTGCACCTTCTAATGTTCAACTGTTATCTCCAAGCAAAGAGTGTAC
The DNA here is from genome assembly GCA_023313115.1 of Rhysida immarginata. Classification (NCBI taxonomy): domain Eukaryota; kingdom Metazoa; phylum Arthropoda; class Chilopoda; order Scolopendromorpha; family Scolopendridae; genus Rhysida; species Rhysida immarginata. The sequence goes on along the minus strand of JAHWFO010028035.1, from coordinate 863,501 downwards.
TGGCATGTAACCACTTTGTTTTAGGGGAGTTATATTGCTATGTAAATTTCTCAGAACATTTGGCAGCAAAATGTGTTGGCTTCAACCATTTCCTATGAGGGAGATAGTAGGTTTCATGTTGCCAGGAAACCGATCTTCAAAAAAGGGGAGATCGGAGAGACTGCAACAACCATCTCTTTACTCAGCATTCCTGAGAAAGTGTACTCCAAGTGTCTGGAGAAGAAAAATCAGGAAATAGTCGACTCCAAACTGTCGAGAGAGCAGTGTGGCTTCCGACCTGGCCGAAGCGGAACGGATCGCATCTTTGATCTTGAGAAATCCTGGGAATATGAAAGATGTCTACGCTTGCTTTGTGAACCTCGAAAAAGCAAAGGACAATTCCTCGGGAGAAGCTCTGGCGAGTGTTACAAGAGTACGGAGGGAATGGGCAATTAGTGGTTTCAATCATGTTCCTGTACGGATAAATTATTAAGTCCGTTCACTGTAGGTGTTGGACTACGCCAAGGGTACATACTGTCGCCCGTCTTATTCATTATCTTCATGGACTGGATAAACAGGAGCTGCCGAGGCGTTGAGCACGTTTGTGTGGGCGACTGATTGGTGGAGAGTTTGCTCTTCGCTGACGACCTTGTCCTCCTGAGGTAAGCATGTACAGTCTAGTGCATAAAGGTTTAGACTTAAGTCATAGTTGAATAGCACGTTAATAGCACATCCCAAGCGTATACATGCTACCTAGTCTAATCTGCCTTGACTCTCAGTATAAGTACCTGATTTTCCAACCGATCAACATCCGCTAAGCTCAGTTGCGGGAGCAGGTAAAAACCTTTTTGCACCCGACTGTACTAGATCGGTTTGCAGCCATGTGTGAAGAGGCTGGGATGATAACACTGGTCAACGAGGGGAAAACATAGTATAGTATAGGTATAGTAACTACCAATGTCTGGATTCCACATGCGTAAAAACAACGGCAGAAACTACAAGGCAGAAAATGTTCTGACGTCAGTTCCTGCTTTCGTCTTGCTGCGCGACAGAAAACTCCTGTTTTTTCCGAGTTGGATTGAGTCAGGCAGAAAGAACAGCGCAGGAAGTGATGTCAGAACATTTCCTGCCTTGTGGTTTCTGCCGTTGTTTTTACTCATGAGGAATCCACGCCTAACTGGTCCATTCAAACCGGGACGCCAAGAAATAAGGTCCTATCAGGTGATCTTGAATAGTTCCAACCCACAAGCTGGCGGCGAGACGTATGGCTCGTTCAACATCTCGTAGTACATGGAATATGCATTCCGATCAGGGGTTCCTATCTCAAAATACTAAGTTCACAGTCCTCTACCATCTGTACAATTTTCACCCTAAAGGTTTGCGACACCCTGTATAACGGCCACTATCCACCCACTCGCTCGCTCGCTCTTTTTTCAGAGGACCACTGGCTCCCAATTCCACCGACTCGCATCTGTTGCCTTCCGTTCACTACTCACTATTCCGTAGGGAGAAGCAACAGAGAAAACTTCATCTTAAAACGCTCAAAAGAGCCAGGAAAAATAAAACAAAACAAAACTCAATTCGTGTTTTCAGCAAAGGCAAAGCTTCCCTGCCTATAAGAACGGAGTTTTCGGCAACGGGATAGCGCTTCAAAAAATCCCTCGAGTTATTAAAAGAGGAAAAAAAATTCTCCCAAAATGACGTGAACCCTTTACCTCGACACGAGATTTATGATGTTTTCATGATAATGACACTTCGCGAATCGTCTTAGCCCAATGAACCCTCGGAAGAGACCCCCCCGAACGCTTTTCTCGATAGCGAAGTGAATCAATAAGACGAGGCAAGGAAAAGAAAGGAAATCAATGGCAAGGCAAGGCAAAGGAAGGAAGAAGGAAGGAAGGAAGAACGGACACACGCACACACACACAATCCCCTTTTCTTAGCAGTTCGGTTCCTTAATGATCTGATGTCGAGTGAATGCAATGAAAAATCTAAGGCACCGCCGCACTTCTGCCGCTCTTCTTCTTCTCCGAGAGATGTGCGTGTGATAAATCTTTTCCTCCAACATGTTCAAACCGCATTTCAGGTGTAAAAAGAAGAGAAAAAAAAACGAATCTGGCTAGAATTAAATTCCCAGCTTCGTGCAACAATGCATTATCGAGTGAAAGTGAAAGAATTCAGCACCTTACAACAACTTCTCACGGTTCTTCATCTTAAAAGAGATAAAACCCGTCTTACACTCGAGGATCTGGTAACACTTAAAATTGCAGGATCGGAAAGCATTGTCAACAATGTTCGAAACGACAATGGTTTCTACATTGCTTGATAATTGCTAAGGAACAGCAACTTTTTTGTCAATAAATACTGTCCCAAGAAATAAACGTTCCCAAAATGGCATGGAATTTGAACTAAGGAAACGAACATAATGGCAAAAGCAGAAAAGGTATCATCAAGCATCAATGAGTGACTAAAGAAAAATGTTGCTTGTTTGTCACCGGTTTGAAATGTGAGAATCCTCGAACCGCAAAGCATGTTTTGCATATGTTTGGCATGCATCCCACCAGACTGTTGAGAAGAGCAGTCGGGTTCTTATCCCATTCTTCTTCCTGCAGCGTTCTGGAAGGAGGATTCCTTTGTGCCACTCGTCTACCAAGAACGTCCCAGGCATGTTCTATGGGATAAAGGTCCAGGGGGTATGCGGGCCACCGCAAACGCTCGATACTCTCTTTCTCACGAACATCCGATACCATGTTTCCGAGCAGTTCACAAAGTCTGGACCAACTGCTCCACGGAAAAGACGAACGTGATCCACAAGAATCTCCTTGCAATACCGTGCTGCTGTAACAGACCCTCCCATCTGGGATATCGCTGTATACATCTATTTCGTAGGGAATGAGTGCGCGGAGTGCGGAGTGGGGGGGGGGGGGTTAAAGAATTAGAAATCACCAACAGGAGGAGGAAATGTAGTATTTCAAACGTTGTGGAGCCCGGCAATCACGTCAACCTTCGTTACTCGTCTCTCCGCTCTGTCAATCTTTCCCGATCCATTTAACGACGACGTCACCAGAGGTGGCGGCTCAGGGAAAGTGAATTTTCTTGTATGAATTTCCTAGCCCACCTTTCTCGCTCTCCCAAAACCCAAAGTGCTAACCAACCGAGGAGAAGGCCAAAAAAATCGATGGCGAGTGCCATCGAGTGAGATGAACGAGGAAGGAAAAAAAAAGGAAGGGAAAAAAAAAAAAAAAAAGTTTCGTGCGCCTGCGTGAATCGGGAAGCCCCGCGCTGGCTTTAGCAGCATTGTCATTAATTTTGCGACAACAGAGGGGGCCAGGTGACCCCCACGAGCACTATTTGTACCTACAAATGGGGCGCGCGTGTCACCCGTCGTCCTTCACCTTACTCGACGCGCATAAAAAGAGGACGACGACACAGCGACCAGCGCCCACGAGGCCGTCCACAGCCACAGGCTCAGAACGGCGGACACAATCAACGCGACAACTGACGGATGATAGACATAACCCACACTTCTGGATGACACGGGAACCTTGCGGAGTGATAATAAAATTCCAAAACGAAAATCATATAGGAACACCTATATCCAATAGCATATCCAATATATAAAACTATTACACGCCATGGTTCATATTCAGAATGTAGAGGAAATTCCCGATGCAGTCGAATAATTTTACAACAAAAGGTGCTAGAGTCATAAAAGTGAGATCTACAGTATCAACAGGATAGCGGTCGTGCCCGATTGAATAAAAATAAGCGCTGAGAAGTTACGAAAACAACGTTTGAACTTCCCGTAGAAAAAAAGCTTCCAATTCCAAAATTGATCGTTCTTCGAGATGGGCGCTCTTAAAACATGCATACTGAATACATGGTCTGGAGAAAATTGATTGTACGAGGGTCAGTCAAATGAAAACCAGAAATATTTTTTTACAGCTCCTTTATTGCAGACAGATTTGGAACAAGTACACTTTTTTCAAGGTAGTCCCCCTGCTTTTCGATGCATTTCCCCCAGCTCATGCACCGCCTGTTTCACCTGTGTCGGTCGCGAACTTGTGGCCACCTTAGGTGAGCCAAAGATGTGGAAGTCGGAGGGCGCGAGGTCGGGAGAGTAAGGAGGATGGAGGAGGTACTCCAGACGCAAGTCCTGGAAAGTCGCCACGGTCGCACGAGCCATATGAGGTCGAACGTTGTCATGCTGGTTGAGAACGCCTGTCGAGAGGAGTCCGCGGCGCTTGGTGCATATAGCAGGTTTCAGAATGTCACGCACCAATTCACTGTAGGTAGCACTGGTCACCGTCTTGACCTTATCCATGTAATGTTCCACTATGGGACCCTTGTGGTCCCAGAAGAAGGTCAGCATCACCTTTCCTGCGGATGGCTGGCTGCGGAACTTTTTCGGCTTTGGCGATGTCGAGTGCCGTCATTCCTTACGGGAGCGCTTGGTCTGTGGTTAGTAGTGATGGACTCAGGACTCGTCTCCAGTCACAATCCGCTCCAAAGAGGTGTCCCCTTCAAGCTTCGTAGCGGCGCAGCAGCTCCTGACAGGCATCGACTCGCCTCTCCATTTCGGGCGTCAGCCGACGAGGGACCCATTTTGCGGCCACTTTCCGGTATTTCAGCTCATCATGGGCAATATGCTGAGCAAGCCATGACTGACCTGTAATGCCGTTGCAATGTCATCGATGGTGACACGCCTATCCTGCAGAATCATCTCCTCCGCCGCTGCAATCGCCTCGGCTGTCACGAGACGATGTGCCTGTCTCGCTGCTGAATTTCTTACACCTTTCGTACACCTGAGTCTGCGACACAGACGCAGCACCATGCTGTGCCAACATGCGTCGATGGATTTCTATTGGTTTCGTGCCTTCACTGTGTAAGAAACGGATCAGTCCACGCTGCTCTTCTTTGGTGCATTCCAACAGAGGGGCCGCCATATTGGAAACCAACATGGGGTCGCGGGACCAACGCCAATTGATGGCGAGTGAGTCCATGCGCATGCGTACCGGGTCTGATCGCAATAGGAGCGGTTTTCGATTTTCCACAGCAGTTTCCCGGTTTTCATTTGACTCAGCCTCGTATATAAACGATTGGATCTTTAATATTTTATTCCTTTGATGCAACTCGACGTTAAATTGCTCTACCAGCACATAATCTGAAATAATTGTGTAAATTTTTTTTCCCAAGGAAGGAATGCAAAAACTTCGGCAGGTTGCTCCAGGTAGAACTCTGAGAATTCGACTGATTTTCCATACAGCGCAACAGAAGCGACGTGTTTTTCGTCATTTGGTTTGAATTAGAATCAAGGAAGAGGG
>JAHWFO010028035.1:787455-842854 GCA_023313115.1 Rhysida immarginata | reverse complement strand
ACGTATTCTCGTCGCTGTTTTGCCGGGAAGTGTCTAACCACTAACGAGCAACTTTTTCGTAATTTGTAATTAATTGCAATTTTTAATGAAACAAAATGTGTATACTATAAGGGTCTTACAAATGAAAACGAAAATTATTTATTTTATCCAAAGTGTATACAAGAAATTTTAAAATACTCTCCAAATGCGTTAAGGCGTTTCTCCCACTGTGTAATAAGGCGTGGAATTCCTTTATGGAAGAAGTCTTTCGGTTGCGTGTGGAACCATTCCAAAACCTCTTCCTTCACTTCATCGTCCGACTGAAACCTGCGGCCTTTCACATGTTTCTTGAGATCCCCAAACACGTGAAAGTCACATCGGGATAAGTCAGGTGGATGCTGCATTGCTTCCCAGTTGAACTTTTTGATGAGGTGTGACGACGCGTGCTGTCGTGGAAAAGAAGCACTCCTTCTGTAAGAAGTCCAGGACGCTTGCATTTGATGGCCGCGCGCAGTGCCTTCAATGCTTCCCCATATCGTGTTGCGTTAACTGTGGTGCCCTTTTTCAAGAAAGTCCAGTAAAATCGGGCCTTTGCGATCAAAAAACACGGTCAACATCACCTTCCCCGTGCTGTTTGCGATTGCTGTTGATTTTTTCGGGGGTGGTGGCGCATAATGCTTCCATTGACGACTTTGACGTTTGCTTTCGGGCTGGAAATGAAAACACCAAGTTTCATTCATCCCCTGTACCGATTCTGTCGAGAAAACTCTCTCCTTCCTGTTCATAGCGAGTCAAATGTTGCAGGGACATGGCCATTCGAACTCCAAGTTATTCCGATGTCAAATGATGCGGGACCCATTGTGCACAGATTTTTCTGTAGTGCAGATGGTTCCTGATGATAATGGAGTGAACAGTTTCACGGCTAAGTCCAGTTTTAGCAACCACGACATCGATCGTCACTCTTTTGTTTTTTTTAAGACAGCGTCAATTTTGGCTTTGGAATCACCCGTGATGGCACGGTTTGCTTGTCCAGGTCGTTGATCATCTTGCAATGATGGCCCTCCCTCCGAAAACCTCTTGCTCCATGCCCAAACACGAGTGAAGGTTAGCCAGTCATTTCCATAGACGTTCTGCATACGACGATGAATTTCAGAAACTGAAACTCCTTCACGTGTCAAAAAACGAATTACTGCTCTCTGTCCCTGTTTCATTGTTTGGACGAAGCGATGACTCGCAGAGCTTCGAAGCGCGAGTTATCGTTCTTTCTCACGTGATGCAACACTTGCAACCTATTGTTCAATTTGCACGTGGGGTCTCGTAATTGTTGAAAACAAAAACTTACGATCCTACACGTCGTCTTTTTTTCCCCACACAAATTTTCGTTTTCATTTGTACGACCCTTATACGAGAAAATGGCAAAACCTTGATCGAAGAGTGTTAGTGAAACTCAGTGAATCAATGACAAACAGATTAATAAAGGTCATTGATAAAGGTCATATTTTTCCACCTTGTAAGAGGTTGGGATAATGGCTGTTAATTTGCATTTGATTCCTTATTCGTTGTTAAATGCTCCTGGAAACAACGTTTTGTATCATCTAATTCACGTCTATAAAAAAAGCAACAAAATCAGCATGGATTTGCTACGTTTATTTGCATTTTCATCCCGGCTCGATACTCTTTTCCAGCACCTTAGCTTCTAAGACAGAAATGTGAAACGGATCCAAGAAAAGATGGTCTACGAAATAAACAAATGAACGAACGGCTCCTTTCCCTCTTCTACTGTGCTCGGTTGCGAGTGGTCCTTGCATTTCCCAGACCTTAACTTTTTATTTTTCCTTCAGATTTCTTTCTCCATTTATTTACCTCCCTCTCACCAACCCTGGCTGGGCACTCCACAAAAGAGCATGAGAGAGAGAGAGAGAGAGAGAGAGAGAGGGGTACTCTTGGAGCTGCTGGCTGTGGGTGGGTGGGTGGGTGGAGGGAAATTTCGCTTTTCACCAGTCCACCTTGCCGGCGCCTGCGACTCCCAGCCGACCAATATCGAGCGCCAGGCCCACTGCAATCAGGAGCGGGGAATTGCCAGTTTGTTTCTTGTTTCTTTCACTCGATGGCGCTGAGCATGCATTAGGTCGCTTAGCCACAACCTAAACCCCTTCCACCCACATGCACTCGTTTCTTCTTTCCTTCTTTTTCTCCTTCCTAACTCTTCGGCCAGGGTCCTACCTCCACTATCAATGCCAACGTGGTCAGTGAAGCGAGCGGCCCTGAGGAGTGCGAGATCTTTACTCTCCACTGACCCCGCTGCTACTGCTGCTGCACACTCACATATTGGACTCCCAACTGTGGCATTAGAGACCCACCAACCCAACCAACTTAAGCCTCTCGCGAGGACAACGTTACATGCTTGATAAGCCCGGCTCCACATTTAACGGCCCATTGATTCCTCTCCTTGTTTATTAGGCCTCCCCCGATACCCTCCTACTCTGCGCCCAGCCACCTACCCACCCATCCACATTTCTCTCTTTCTTTTTCTTTTTTTAATTTTCCTTCCCGCATCCTCCTCCTTCCTCTTCAGAAATAAAAAGACAAACGTCCAGTCGCAAACATTTTCCTCTCAAAGACGAGGTGTGGTGCTCTCCTTAAGCAAACAGAAAATCGGAGCTCGTGTAAAATGAGGTTTGAGCAATGATATCTAAACAAATGAGGTTTGAGACACCCTTAAACAACGAGCCGACCAATAAAATAACAGACCCAATTCTAGAAATCGCGGCCAGTTATTTATACGTTGACATTTTGTTCATTTTCAAATGCACCCCCAAAGAACCTAGCACGTACAGTAAACAACACCTAGACATAGGGCCTGATAACGGAAACGTTATACGGAGGGTTGATTCAGATAAAATGAGGCGCCACCATCGGTTGTGTTCGATGTGAGAGCCACGTTGTTGGACTATCGCCCGGCACCGTAATTTCCACTGAAGTAGGCCGAGTTTGAGGGACTCCATGGGAAGTTCGTTCCACACGTGCTGACACTTTCCACAGCCCATCAACGGTTCTTGGTCGGCGACTTCCGAGCCGTCGTTTCAGGAGACCAAAACCACAGAAATCCATCGGTGATGCGTCAGAAGATTTTACAGGCACATGAGAGAAGGGAATAACTCGTATGCCCATGTCTCCTGTTCCATCTTCCTGTAGTAAGCCACAGATGACTTGGCAGTGTTCAGTTGTGTGACCGCGCGCTTTATGACGTCGCTCCAGCCCAAGCTTGTCATGAATTATTCTGGAGACTGTTGCCTGTGAAATACCTTTCCTTTGGGCTAGACTTCTCTGTGTGGGGGGATTTTCTTTCAGCACTTCAGACCACCTGAGCTGGGCGTGTTGGCTGGGGCTTGTTTCTGGTCTGCTTCTCTGCTCGTCCACGTTCATTAGATGGTCGCAATTTGTTCTTTTTGATTATTCGACCCACAGTAGCTTTGGATACCACAATACCATTTCGTTTGCATAATTCCACAATGCACGAAAGACTGAAGTTAGCGTCGGAAAGGCCAAACCTATACCCTTCCCAAAAAGCTGTGATTTTGGAAGCCATGTTTCAGCACGAAATGTCCCAAACAGCAACAAGTGTATACAAAGCTAATCCCCATGAATAGTGGACGAGTCATGTAAATTACATTCTGTCAAGGTCATACGCGGCGTTTAAAGTCGTCTCATTTTATCTGAATCAACCCTCTGTATATTGTTACATCATCATTGTTACGTCATACATTGTCGACCACTGCTAATCCTGTTTCTACCAATAATAAGCCCTAAATTTGGTCGACTAATGATAATGTAGCAATGTTTGACATTTCCCTTATCAGGCCTTGTGTATAGTACGCTCGTAAGGCATCGTCCTCTTTCAAAAGCAAGATCACAAAGCACGATCACTTCGGTTAATATCAATTGAAGAGTTAGCTAAAATAATCCCTGTTAGACCGCCTACAGCAAATAGGAAAACGAAGCCTAGAAATCATAGTAAAGGGGCTTCGAAAGATAGTTGCGTAGCTAGTCAGCTGAAGATCTTAATGCCTGTAGGAACAGCAACGATTATTGTTGCAGCTGTAAAATATGCTCGAGTGTCAACGTCTATACCTACTTTGAATATATGATGAGCTCAGACAATAAATCCTAGAATGCCAATTGCTGCTATTGCGTAAATTATTTCTAAGGTTCCTTTTTTCCTGATTGTTGGCTGATTATGTGAGATACTATGCCGAATTTTACCAGGATTTGTCCCGAGACAAAATTTCACCACTAGACTCCTTGCGGCAGAACTCCAGCGGTCTATATACTCAGATTTAAGCTCGATGGTCCCTTCTCCACACTGATTTCAGTACACGGCTTGGTCCCTCTTTCTTAATGTTTTCTACCGCATATACTGAAGAGCCAAAACATTATGACCCTCACCACATTGGTGAATGAACTCGTCTGGATTACGTGGGAATGGTAATTAGGTAACTGCTGCTGGAGAAGTTAAGGAATCAGTCTTGCACTTACTTTTGCGAGTGATGGGAAAGGCTGCTGATCTAAGCGAATTTGATTGTAATGGCCCGAAGACTGGGAACGAGTATCTCCGAAACTGCACGACGATAGGTTGTTCACGATCTCCCATTGTTAGTATTTATGCAAAGTGGATAAATGACGGTGAAACCAGTAGTAGGCGCCAAGGTGTTGGACGCTCACGCGTCATCAAAAACTGTCCCGCTTGGTAAAGTAAGATCGGCGCCAAACAGAGGCTCAGCTGACAGCCCAATACAATGCAGGTCCGAGTGCAAGTGTTTCAGAACACACTTGGATATGGTACTGCGCAGCAGACGTTCCATTCGTATGCCTTTGTTGACCAAGGGCGTTGTCAACTACGCCTTCAGTGGGCCAGGGAACATCGAGACTGGACTATGGATAAGTGGAAGAGAGTTGCCTGGTCGGATGAATCACGATTTCTTAATCATCACATCGATGGTCGTGTCAGGGTACGCCGACTTCCAGGCGAACAGTTGCTCCCCACGTGTACAGCAGGCCAAGCACAGGCTGGTGGTGGCGGTATTGTGCTTTGGGGGACGTTCTCATGGACGGCTCTGGGACCCGTAGTTGTGGTAGAACGGGCCATTAAAGCTGCGGACTAAATCAACATCATTGCGGACCAGTTGCACCTTTACATGGCGTCTGTCTTCCCAAATGGAAATGGAATCAATCTTCCAGCAGCCTCGAATTGTGTTGGGGTGGTTCGAGGAGCATAACGAAGAATTCCAATTATTGTCCTGGCCACCTAACTCGCCGGATCTTAATCCGATAGAGGGCATTTGGGATATCATGGAGCGGCAGCTCAGAGCTCAAACATCACCATGTGGGAATATCTCGACTTTGCGTGACCGCTGCTTAGACATTTGGTACAACCTGCCTCCAGTCATCTACCAAGAACTTGTGGCATCCATGCCAAGGCGAGCTGCAGCTGTTTTGCAGGCGCAAGGTGGCGCAACGTGTTATTGAGTAGGTGGTCATAATGTCTTGGCTCTTCAGTTACTTGGTGGGCTCTAAGTCGTTACTACCCTTTCCATCTTGGATGCAAATGCAGTTATACTAATCCCAATAAAGGGAGTGAATAGGAAATTGATGGTGCTCTTTCTCATGGTGGCACTTACAGTTTTGTCAATATGATAATTAGGACATATGCAAATCGTATCTACTAAACCGTAGGAGATAACACAAAAAACACAATTACAAACTTGTTCAGCACCAGATAAGCAACAAAACAAAAAAAAATTCAAAATCTGATGAACGGATCACCCAAAGACCTCACTGCAATCTCTGCAACAATGGCAATAACACCAGTCACATGTAATGGCATCGCTGAAATGCCGTGCAGAATTGTTATGGTGCAGATGGAGGTCACATGAACACCTTCTGGATTGACTGTAAAGACTTAATTTGTACACATGACTGTTTATAACCAACAGACAACAAGAGCCGATTCTCCAATTGCAGAGATTACAATGAGGTTTTTGGGTGATCATCTTTTGGAGCGTCCATTATGTCACGCAACCGTGTTCAACCCAGTGTATAAGAGCATTAAACAACTTTTATCCTCACACCTACGTGTCACTTTCGTAAACATGAGAGACGACTATGTGCTATGCACATGCGTCGTAGATAATGGACCGAACCATTTTTGCGCGGGATGGGTTGCTCAATTTCATTTGACTCGCCTTTGTATATTTAAGACGCAAATTGTCATGAGGATCTTGGTAAACCAAAAAAATTTGGATCCGATAATGGAGATTGATGCTAAGGGGCAAAATTCGGTGGCAATACCTGCTACTACTATTCGTATGCAACTGATAAGGACAAACTCCGGGACAATGTCATATATAAAAAAAAGAGAAAGTTTCACTCAAATTTTGGTTTATGTCAGCCGAAAGGGTCGCTCAAGTGTAAAGGTGGCCATGAATGTTGATTAAGAAATACGACAAAAACTTGTTGAAAGTGGGATTCCTATCTCTGGCATTTCTTAATCTATAGTAACACTTACAAAAAAGAATATTTATAAGAAAACTTGACCATTTAGCTTCGAGCCACCTCGATCGAGAAACCACCTGAAGAAACGCACCCGCCTATGTGTCTCAAAATCCGCCTAACTTGAAGACTTTTGGCAGAACCAGCCCGAAGAGATTACAATGGTATTTAGATACCTAAGAGGGTCAAAATTAAGCTTTGAATTTTCACAACAAGCTATTTCCAAGCACTTACGGGACGTGTGTGCACATGGAGCTCGAATAGTCGCAGATAAGAGACCCTCAGTCTGGATTCATTAGTACTAATTGAAGAAGGGCTAGTTTATTTTAGAATTTTTCCCATAGAATGAGTATAAATAAAACAAAATTTCACAGAAAAACTTTCCGCGCACACTATAGGATAGCAAAAGCATTTACGTTTCAAACTACATTTGCCAGTGTTTTCTTCGCAATTCAGACTTCGCTACGCATGACTACCACTTGGTGACTGGACTCGGGAGGGACGGTGCTTCGCCGTCAAAAGTGGACGCTGCGGGGAGAAATAGAGCGCAATCGACAACCCACTTCGGACATGCATCTCTGCTCCGTTCTCTACTACTCCAACTTCCTTGCATTTCGATCCCGAACCCGACAGTTCTTTTCCATTATCTCCTTTCGAGTTCCTCACAACAGCAGACGTGAAGAGGGGGAGGGTTATGGAGAAGAGAAGGCTAAAGGACTCGTGCCATCCACTCAGTACAACTAATTGCACGTGCAAGCCTCAGCAATATTGGATGGTTCGAAACCCCCGTGGGAAAAAAACCAAGTGCAGGGCGGAAGAAGGAGAGAAGCCTTCCTTATCGGCGAATGGGCAAAGAGGTGGTGGCCATCCGTCTCTGTTAAATCGCCCACTCCTTCCGTCCGCTTTCTTTCTCTCTCTCTCTGCTGCTAAGGTTGCTCCGAGGCCACCGCACCAACCACGCACACACACATAAGCACTAAGAAGCATCAATAAAATAAATTTCAATATAACGAGCTAAAGCCCAGATTCGCGGCAAATTGAGCGAACCAAACAACAAACAGAAAATGGTTTATTGGCTCGTGAACACGAGCTCTCTCATTTCTCCTCCCTTTTTCTTCTTGAACCGTTACGCGCTGCCGGCCAATGACTAAAGATCGTGCAATGAGCGCGCATCAACCCTTCAGCGCAAACCTCAGAGCTTCAGCCGAGTCAGTAGACAAGAGCGTCAAAGGAGGAGGCGGGAAACGAAGCAAACCGCAGCACTTCCTAGCAGTGCGAGAGGCAACCAGTATTTCCAAAGGAAGCCACCAACTCTGTCAAGTTGCGCTTTTTGGTTGCTTCACTTTCAACCACAACTTAAGAACAAATGTCAGAGTTTGTCATGGCGAACGTGCCATTGGATCGACGCGCTGACTTCAATGTTGGGTATCCATTCGGTCGACACTTCAAGACACAGAAAGCTATGCCTCGAAGGGTCACTAACTTGAGCTTTGAGCGTCCGGTCAATTATCTCGAAAACTTCTTCCCTGTACCTCACTCATATCTCTGAACTTCTTGAGAAGCACCGACCTCTTTCAAAACCTTTGGACCATCTGAATCCAAGTGGCCTTATCTTTGATTTCTTAGGATGCTGGCTCCTAGCTACCCAAGATGATGTACACACTGAATAATAATTTGAAAACTGTCATTTGCGAACAACACAAAATGTGCTGGTTAATGCCTTACATAAGAACCACATGTTGATGCAAATGAACTGAACATGCCGAAGTTCAAAGAGCTCGGCAATTTCAAAAGACAGGCTTGTCACTCAAAAGCATTTCATAAAAAAAAATGGTAACAAATTGGAAAAATCGGAAATATAGTAAATGAATTAGACATTCCCATATATGTTAAAAAAAATTTTACGAAGAGAAAAAATAAAATTACCGAAAACGGGATTTGAACCCGTACCTGCAAAATAGAATTCTAGCGCTGTCCCACAAAACCATCTGAACGTGATAAAAATCTATGCTACAATTCGGGCAATTATAAAATAAAGTCAATGTTAACAAACTTTATGACTATTTTTTTTTAAGTAAATCGACGAGTCGAATACTTGGAGTCTCAGATGAAGAGAAACAGATGGGAAACTTTACCACGTGACTGGAAATCGCTACGTCATTTTTCAATACTAGTTTCGTGGCACTAGTGAGGACACGATTTTGAAAATAATAAATAAAATAACGCAATTTATGTATTAATTCTTCTATAATGTTAAAACATATAAATTTGTATTCAAAAATAAAAAAATGTTTTATATAAACGAAAAATTGTCTTGTTGCTTTGTCACGTGGTCACTCGTGTAAAGCACTCATGTTTATATTAGCTCGCCGTCGCTCGTGTTAATCAGAGACCATCAATAAGGAATCGTGGTAATGTAATAATAATTTCTTTTCATGTGATAATCCACCTTACATCGTAGAACCGGTTTTCAAAGTTTTTAATTAATTTGAATTAAATTATTAAAATAATTCCAATGAAAAGAACGTTAAGGTGTTTATCTGAGGTGATATCAACAATCCATTTGCGGGAGAATGACGTAATTATGACTAAAACAGTAGTTCCGCGAAGCAAGGAGAAAAATTTCATTGGTTGACTTTCGTCAAGTGATATCTGAAAAGTTTACCTTGCGGCTATAGGGAGTTTTCCCCTGTTTCTTATTCCTCTGTGCTTGGAGTCTCCTTGTGAAGAGTTTCCATTTTCGGTTATACTTTTTTTTAAAAATTAAAAACATTATGAAAAGCGGCGTTTATGTTCACGTTAGCTCACTATCATCTACAAAACATCAACATTTATTACTAAAACGTTAAAAAAAAATAAAATATGCAAAAAAGTCAAATAAATAATGGAGATAAGCATCTACCATAAACTTTAAGAAAACAGAAGTGTAAAGAAGAAAAAACTGGAAACATTAATGGCAAACGAGGAATTTTAGAAAGATTTTAGTACTTGTCTATTTTTACCCTTTCTTTAAAATAAGTTGAAAGATTCTATCTTTCACCGTTTCTACTAGTTTGTGCAATCTTTCAAGGGCTGCACGTCGTTCGGTAACTGAAATGTATTGCTTGCCATTGCCATAAATTGCCCTCACAAGTTACCCCCCCCTTTTTTTTTACGAGGTTAAATCGGGGGGGGGGGGGGGGGGGGGTAACTTGTTGGCCAATTTAAAATTGGTTCGGCAATTATGTTTTCGTTGTCTTTACTGCATGGCATCGTTGTCTTGCTGAAAAATCAGATCTCTGAAGTTATGGATTCAAAAATGTTTATCAATCAGTATTAAATGCTTCAACGTCTAGTTAATTCATTATTTTTAATTAAGATAAATAAGAGGAACTTATTATTTTTATTATTATTTAAGTATAATAATACAAACCCATTTGAAGTAGAAATTATTTTGTTACTTTTGTTAATATATCTTGATGTGAATAAATATGAACAAGATAAATACTTCAGTAGCGTTTCTAAAAAAAATTTTTTAATATGACCTCCCTATATGGGTATACAGTCGAACCTCTTTATAACGAACACTCATATAACGAATTTTTTCCTTGCTCCCAAATCAAAATCTCGATTATTAAACCGTTTATCTGCAACAAATTTTTAGGGAGATCCCAATGACTTTGTTGTAGGGAGGTTCGGCTGTAGTAGTAACTTAAAATTATCACCGCCAGCTGGCAGTGAATGGGCGAAGATCGGAGTTTCCAAAAATTGACTTCAGCTAAGAGAAGTCGTTCCTTTGCCTGGGGGGTCATTAGTTCACATTAGCTCTAATTGGTTATCCGTATCGCAAAACCTATTCTACGTAGCCTCTTCTGAGTACTTAATAGACAGACGTTTCCGTTCCCCCCAGTGAATGGGCGGGCGACTAACAAACGAAGGTGTTACCATGATAGACGTCTCCGTCTCTTCACCAGGGCCAACAGCCGCCAAAAGACCTTTATGCATTCAGGAGACGTTTTCCTAAGTCGACCAAAAAATCCTGGAGTACGCCCCTCCACTGCCTTCATTAATCCGCGCGGGCGTCTTCTACTGGAGTGAGCGGCGCTCTGGCGACTGGAAAACATTAGGCGCGTGGTGCGTGGCGCGCAATTGAAATTATCACAGAAAACGAGTTCACGCCTAATGCAAACGGCCACTTTTCCACTTGTCACCGCAAGTGGCTTGTTAGCTCTTCGAGGCCGCAAAACCCATCCTCCTCCTCCTCCGCCAGTCGAAATCCTTTTAAACAGAGACCTACTACAAAGAGAGAGAGGAGCCTAATAAAGTTTTCATGGCCCTACAATACAGGTGCACACTTTTTTTTCCTCTTTCCTCGGCGTTGCTGAGGAGGAGGAGTCGGAGTCGGGGGTCGGTGAGGAATGCCCTTCGAGAAGCGAGCCCTTTTCGGTGATTTACCGGCAGAGGCGGCGCCGATCGGAGAAGGAGAAACAATGGGAAAAGATTTCTCACGCAAGACAGGACACTCCAACAAGGAAAAGGAGTGGGATCGAGAGGGAGAGAGAAAGACAAAAAGGGAATGGGAACGAGAAAAAGAGGAGGTAATAACAGAAAATGGATGGGCGATCGAAGAAATCAAAGTTAGCAGGGCACTTTTAAGACTGCTTCACAAACTTCTTTCTGATTCGTGGTTCCTTTTTTCTCCTTCTCCTCCTCCTCTTAATTAAATCAGATGAGTGGGAGATTCCTCTCCGACGTGCTCTATGCTGATGGGCTGAGAGAGATGGGGCGAGAGCCACTAAAACGCCACCTGGACTGGATTCGCCATCAAACAAATTAAGTTACGAGCGCAGTAAAAAATGTTGCCGCTGCTTCTCTCTTTTTTAATTTTTTTCCCTATACACAAAAGCAATATACACACGCACACACTCCTTTTTTCTCTCTGTGTCCCCTGATAGTCAATCTCTCGCACAACCCAATGAATTATAGCGTGCCACCATCACGTGACATGCCCCATTCAACTCCATCCTATTTATTTATTTTTAATGCTTTAAAAACAACATAGCCCAGGCCACCGCTTCACCTGAATATCCACTTTCCTTTCAAAATGCACGCTTTGTCAGCGACGTCCTACACGAAAGTGTCAATGCAGAAGTCGAACAAAGCATCGCATCATCTCAACCTTTGGGTCGCGAAACACAGACATTATCCAGGGTGAAAGGGAAAGTCTGGTCCTGCTCCAATACGTCAAAAATGAAGAAATGAACTGAAATCTGTTCAAAGCAGACTTAATAGTAAATGGTGGGCCTATCTGATGGCTCAATCAGGCAGGTCTAGAATATGCTAGTCAGGCCAGGTAAAAATTGTATCTTGCAAGCCGAAACAGACAGGACAAAATTCATAATTGCAAAATCGCAGAGCAGGAAATTCTGAACTTTAAAAAAAAACAATCAGATGAATGGAAAACCAAACTCGTGCCCAATTGTGCCTTGGTGCAAACAGAAGACATTTTGAATATACTCTCAGTAAAGATCGTGTTGGTTTCTTTCAGTCATTTTCATTCATTGTTTTAATGCTGTAGAATAGTAACCAATTTGCTTACGGTTCTGGTTAAAGCTGTAGGACAGCGGCTAAATTCTTTATAGTCAGATAGAAGATATACGCATCCATCATTTTGGACATGAATATGCCAGTTTGAAAAGTGGAGTGTAACGAAAATAGGATAGATTTTGAAACGTTATAAAATATAACCGGACATAGTGCATAGTTATAGTTGAGATTGCATAAATACACTGTCATATCAACGAATTATGACCAGCACCCCTTCAAGGCACACACATGGTTCGCCCCAACAACGATTACACATTACAAAATTTGCATAACAGGATGAGAAAGCTTTAAAGCTGGTGCATCAAACGGCAGGTGCACGAGCCTCAAAATGGGTTGAACGTACATCCAAAAAGAGATGATAATAGGCTATCGCAGCAAGGGTGGCACCATCTCCGAAACGGCGCGATTTGTGAACTGTTCACGGTCCGCTGTAGTGAAGGTGCACAAAGAGTGGACAGCAGGGACAGAAATCGCGTCCCAACGCCATCACTGTAAAGGATCACGAGCCATCGACTAATGGGGATGAGCGGCGCCTACGACTTCTCGTAAAAGGTGACAGGAGAGCCACAGTCCATCAACTGACCACCAGATTCAACAGTGGTGCCAACAGACGTGTATCCGACATTACCGTTGAACGCACCCTGCTACGGATGGGCCTGAACAGTCGACGCATCGTTGCTGCACCCATGTTGAACAGGCGTCATCGTCAACGACGCCTAGATTTTGCACGTGAGCACCGCCATTGGACCACAGACGAGTGGGCTAAGGTCGTCTTCTCCGGCGAGTCAAGGTTTTTGCTCCATAAGATTGACGGGCGATGGCGAGTGCGTCGTGAACGCCATGAAAAGAGACTGCAGGAAGCTATTGTGGGCCGGAAACAGGCTGTTGGAGGTAATGTGCTGTGGGGGATCTTTTTGGAGCAGTTAGGTCCACTGATTCGTCTAGAGGGCAATTTGAATGCCTGTGGCTATCTGTCAATCGCAGCGGACCAGATGCACCCGTACATGCTCACGATCCAGTCATTTTGTCCGAGTGGGCTGCCCTTGTCCCTTGTACAGACAAATTTGTTAGATCGCAGTGTAAAAAGGTTGAAAATCGCTGATCTAAAGTACAGCGAACTGCAAACTGAGATTCCACTATACAGTCAGATCTCGGACATTTGCGAGTTAGTTTCTCGGATGTTTCATATAGTCACTCAAAATGCTTATATGCTCAGTCATGCTCCCAAACACTTTAATTTCATTCAAAAGTCAGCTTAATTCATCCCTCTTAAAAACAACAACAACAAATGTTTGATAGAGTGCAGTACCGCCTAATGTTATCCCCCTACTAATTCATAGAAAACGGCATTCACAATAAGGTAAAATGAGTAAACGAACGCAGATGTGCCAAAAAAATGGCAGATGCAAATAAGTTCAGTTCCAATGAAATTTTCGCGGATCTGTGAATTCGTGAATCACGAAGCGCGAAATGTCCGAGGTGTGACTGTAGTCTAAAGGAATCCACTGCGGGTTGGCTAGCCTGCATAGCCAATAAGCCTTTGCAGTATAGCCGACCCTCCAGAATGCGTGGAGAATCAACCTAGAAATAAACGCCAGTTTATATGGGGGGGGGGGGGGGACACCAAAAAATCCTTAATTTCTTTCCTCGTGTACAGAGAGTTGAACTGCCCGTGCCTTCCGTTTACCCACCGCTCACCCTATGCAAATGAGTCCTTTGAATAGGTACCATTGGAAATACATTTTCAAGCCTCACTCCCTTAATGTTTTCATTTCGTTTGACAGTGGGGGGTGGAGTTCGACGAAGCAATAAAAACGATTTCATTCCGTTTAATTTAAACACTTGGTACAAAGCAAAAAAACAAAAGCGCCTCCCCGCACCCATTCATTTCAACATTCTTTCACCCCGGTTCCACCAAACGCTTTTTCACATTTGTCTCTCTCTCTCTCTCCTCGGCAGATTCCAAGGAAAAAAAGATAGACGCGTGGTATAAGGTGGGTAGGTTTTGGTAGATGGAAATACTCCCTACCCACCTAATAATTATTCAAATTAGAACTATTAAACAAATTCCTCGGATTCGTGCAAAAGACGACATTGGCAAAACAAAGTGGAAGGAGTGGGAGGAGAAAAAAAAACACGAGACGAATTCAAAAACTCCAAATGCCTCGCACGCATTAAATTAAAAGCACCACCAAAAAAACATGCATCATCAGGAATGGAGGCGGGAGAGGGTGGGGAAAACGAGAGTCCCGCGAGAGTCTGCGAGAAGTGAAAGATGAGGAGGAGACGAAGATAGAAAACACATTAAGTTCCTCTCCTTCTGTGCTACGAAATTAACAAAGCGACGGCAAAAAATGCTTTAAAAAAAATCAACACAAATTATGGGCTGCCAAAATTGCGGAAACGGAAGATGAACAAATTATTCGATCGAATCAAACCAACTTGGCTTACGAGTCTGCCTCTAGTTCACTTTTAAAAATGGGAGGAGAGAAGCCAAACAAGCGACAGTTCAATCTGATTCTTACGTTGACTTAAAAACCTATTAACAAACAACACTTCTCAACTCGAAAAACTTTATTAGAAACACAAAAGGCATGGGTGGAGCGTTATCTTTAGTTGTACTTCTTTATTGTTGGACTCGATTTTCTTGGATGCATTCCATTATTGCAATGGAAGTTGAAGCTAAGTGAAAATTAATGATAGTATATGGATACATTCATCTTCCTTGGTTCCCAGATAGTACGAAGCGGAGAGTGTAGCCCCGAAGTAAAGCACCGAATAACGTTGGACGAAAGCGCGATGTTGAGCATGAACAGGATTTGGAAAAGTAAAGATATAAGCATGAAGACCAAATGTACACTGGTTCTGGCCAAAGTGTTCCCCATAACCACGCACGGTTATGAAAGCTCGACTTTAAGAAAAGTAGGCAGAAAGAAAATCGACTCTTTCGAACCGTGGTGCTGGCGTAGACTGCTCCGCATACCAAGGACAGCAAGGGAGACGAACAAGGAAGTGCTGGAGTGCATCAAACCAGACAGGTCACTGGAAGGCAAGTTACGAGACTCAAACTTACGTACTTCGGCTACGTAGTGCGATTAAACACATTAGAGAAAGACCTAATGCTTAGAATGGTCAGCGGCAAGAGACGACCAGGCCGTCCGAGAATGGATTGGCTTGAAGCGGTCAAAGCCGATATGGAATTGAGCTTAAAGAATTGAGGGACGCGGTGCAAGGTTGGATAGTATGGAGACAGCTAGTCCAGAGGATCGATAAAAATCGCAGGGTGCCAGGGGACAGCGGTCACGTAGTTTTTGTTGAGGAAGTTCCTTACAGCGAGCGATGTGTTCGCCGGACCATTGTCGTGATCGAGCAGCCAGTCTTTCTTCTTCCACATCTTTGGCCTCATGTTTTTCCTCAATCGTCGCAAAACATCCCGTATGACAGTCCCAGGCGATCACAAACATCATGGATGGTCTGACTTCGGTCATCTCGGATCACGTCACGCACTTTCGTGATCATTTCCAGAGTTGTGCTTGTTGACAGTCGAACAGAATGCTTGTCGTCTTCCACAGACTCCCGACCATCTTTGAAACGCTTAAACCACCCAAATGTTTGGGTTTGGCCTAAAGCTTGTTTACCAAAAGCCTCCGTCAACAGTCTGAGTTTCAGCCGCAGTTTTCTTCAGCTTTAATATCAAGAATCGCAACACGACCAACACAGAGTGACAAAAACAGCTGAAACTCAATCACGTGGGGATAGGAAAACGGAATTATAGCTTTATGACACCGCTTGGCACAATTATAGCTGAGACGTACTCCCAACACCATCTAAAGGCAAAACTTCGTATCTCTTACGGTTCGGTTAGAATAAAACAATTTCGGGAAATGTAGGGTAGCACCTCGTAGAGACTGCAATATTAAAGTAATGGGTATGAAGAGAAGCGGCTGCAATGTTAAAGTATCCATATTTTTGGGTTTCATTAAAAAACAAGAAATCTGAGGTCAGATACGGATTCAGCACAGAAAAAAAAGCATAAGAATCGGTTCTTAACGTTAAAAAACTTTTTAAAAAGTCATTTTACACTGGCGGAAAAAAAAATCCCAACACCACGAAGGACTTGTGCTACATGAATGAAATTTGGACAGTATATTCAGCTATGGTTTTTATTCAATTGATTCAACAAGCTTACAACTTATAGGGGGCGCCACAAGCGCCACCCTGCACATGGTGAAAAGCACGGACTTTAGTACCCGCTGTAGTCGCCGCGCTGTCTATGCAGGCCTGCACACGTGCATGCAAACGGTCGTAGAGATGCCGAATGTCATTCCATGCCTGTTGTACCTGGATGGTCAGATCAGCGACAGTCGTTGCTGGTTGTGGAAGAGCCCTGATACGGCTCCGACCATGTCCCAGACGTTCTCGAT
This sequence comes from Rhysida immarginata, assembly GCA_023313115.1. Lineage (NCBI taxonomy): Eukaryota > Metazoa > Arthropoda > Chilopoda > Scolopendromorpha > Scolopendridae > Rhysida > Rhysida immarginata. The sequence goes on along the minus strand of JAHWFO010028035.1, from coordinate 826,316 downwards.
GGGCACAGATCTGGTGATCGTGCTGGCCATAGTAGGATGTGGACACCCTGAAGGGCACGTTGGGTTGCAGCGGCAGTGTGGGGTCGAGCGTTATCCTGTTGGAACAGCTCCCCCTGGCATACCAGCCATGAATGGCAGCACAATGGGTTCAACAATCATCCGAATGTAAACATTTGTCATCATGGTGACTGGGATAACCACCAGGAGGGTCCTGATGTCGTAGGAAATCCCTCCCCATACCATAACGCCAAGGGTGGGGCCAGTATGCCGACGACGGATACAGCTCGTTAACAGGACTTCCCCACTCCTCCTTCTGACCCTTGTGCGACCATCACTCTGACCCAGACAGAAACGACTTTCATCCGTGAAGACCACACACCTCCATTCTGCCCTCCAGGTCGCTCTGGCTTGACACTATTGAAGACGTGCCGCACGGTGTTGAGGGGTAAGAGGCAAACATGCCACAGGGCGCCTGGAGTGGAGGTTCCGAATTGTGCGTGGAGTGACGTTGGCTGCCACAGCCATCCTACAGATGCGCTGGTCAACCCTGTCTCCAGTGGCCGGGGGTCGTCCAGATCCTGGTCTCCTGCCTTCCCTGGACCATTGCTGCCAACAGTTGTACGCAGTGGCAACGTCTCGACCCATGCGTTCTGCAGTAGCACGGAACGAAAGTCCACCCTCTCGAAGGCCCACTACACGTCCTCGTTCGAATTGGGTTAGCTGCCCATATTCACGTCGCAGTCGCCTTCGAGGCATGTTTTACGTACTCTGTCACACACGTCCACAAATGTCTGAAGTGACACAGACGTGCGCCTGATCTGTCATTGGAATAATTTTTTTTTTCGAGTTGAGGTGTGTTGTTTGTTGTTGATATTTTAATCGACAGTTCATTCAAAGGTTCTGATTGGCCACTCAACTTAAAAACCAGCACTTGTATAAATATACTTGTATAAGGTATAAATATAAGCATACAGCGGTATAAATATACTTGTATAAGGTCCACACAAATCGAGCGACAAAAGATGATCCTCAAGCAGTGAATGGCCAGAATTAAGAGTATGAGCAGGCGTCAATCTAAGAAGGCAGCGTTTCCATGTATCTAATAACTGTAATTCCTTATAACAACAAAGCCACTAAAAATTTAAAACTTTTTTTTACAACAGCGAGTTCGCTAGTTTCTATCAAAACTAAAAATCCTCCAAGTTGCAGTGATCGCTCGGCTCGCGCAATTGGCCATTAATTCGTTAAGAAGAAGATTCGCCAAAGGATTCCATTTCATTTGGTTTCGACCGCCTGACAATGACACTTCATTCCAATCGACGACGACGACGATGGGAGAATTCTCTTCCGGTAATTGGATTGAGAAGAGGTTCGGGGATAAGGGAGCAGCAGAAAGTGGGTAAGACGAGAGCCGTCTCTTCCATTTCTAAACTCCAAACGCCAGAGAAATAACTGTTTCCAAGACTGACGGCGGGGGAGAGGAGGTTGTGGTCGAGTCAGTCTTTGGGCGCATCAAATTGATTCAGTGCGAGCGAATGACGCGGCACAAAACTCCCGCCGACAAAACGGCCGCAAACGCTAAGATTCGTCGAGTGAGCGGGGCAGGTTAAACCGCGATCACGTGACATTAAGGAGCGGAGTTGGAAAGGCCAAGGGCAGTGTCGGTGGCCGGAGGAAGTCAACAGCGCGTGTAATAAACTTCAGGCTCTTTTTTCGTGCGGAAAAACACGAGCGTCATCAAACCATTCATCGAAAATCATAAAGCGGACCCGCCCCATGGCCCGACGAGACGCGGTTGTCCCTCGAAATACATTTTCTCGACAGCCTCCTTTTCATTTGTGAAAATTCTCTCTCGGCGGCTCTGTTTCAACTAGCTGGCTACCTCGGGCAGCGCCTGCCTGTACCCTATAAAAACAACAACACACAAAGCCCACCTGAATGGACTAAACAAATAAAAAGACGAACTAGACACGATCAGCGCGGATTAAGAAGCTCGAGTGAAGCGTCAAAACAGACGAAATGACAACAGCCAGTTTCAAAGTTTCTTGTAAAATAGCAACAGCTAAAAATGCACGAAGATAAAGCGCAAGTCAATATAATACGCCGCTCTGATTCCAATCAACCTAATCCAATCCAAAGAATGCAAAAATTATTACCATCTATTGACAGTGTATATTACTGTTCATTCTGTCGGGGCCAATTCTCTATGAAACACCATGTACAAGTTGCCTAAATCGTTTGTGTACAATATATAAAGAAATATATATTGAGTTATAATACAATGAAGCTCCATTATTATATTTAATAATATAAATATAATAATAATAATAATAATAATAATAATAATAATAATAATAATGATAATAATATACAGGGTGTCCAAAAAGTCTGGTAATATGGCAGATATCTCAAAGCTGTCTGGTAGGAGAGATCTGATGAATGTGGTTTATACGTAATGGGAGGGGTGGGATTCATTGCCACACTCAAATTTGACCTTGACCCCCAAATTTAAGGTCATCCATTTCCTAACTCAAAAATTATTAAAGATAGAGAAAAATTTCCGATAGCTACCCTGTAGAGCAACACCACATTAGTCTAAAACAATTTTTAATCACACCCTTCCCCTTGAAAGATTTTGAGAGAATGGGCGAGAAAGTCACTCAAGAGTGTGCTTCACTGCACTTTATATGTGTTAGAAACATCAGCCAATCTGGCCAGCTCAACCTTACTCTGTTGTTCTGTGCTAAAACCATCGTCAGCTTGTGCGAGATTCGAATTCAAGCTGCCTTATTCAAGTATTGGTGGGCGATGTTTCAACCATCGATGTTATTATAAAACATCGTCTTGACATCGATATTTGTTTTTATTAAGAATAGGAACTTTTAAATAAACAAAAATACTTGTTAATACCGTATTACTGGTCTTATAGTTTGTCTAAATTCACTAAACTGTAATATCCATGACTAAGGCACGCAGTAAAATATTATTAATGCAAATTTTTATCTGATTGATAGTTTAAAACTATTATAGTTTACATATTTACATTTTTTTGGTGAAAAGTGTATCAAAAGTGAAGCATGGATGCAACAAAAAAGGTGATGCTATCGAAGTCGCAACGAAACCAAACTAAGCAGGATGAATTGAAAATTTGTCTAGCAATTTTTCAATCATATTTAGGTTTCTGTTTATTCGACATAATAATTTACTTTATTCCAATGTAAAATTCGTTTGTTTTCGTCACTCTGACGACTGTCGCAGCCGACGAGAAAGACAGGCCGCGGCACTGAAAAGTCACCTGATCTAAAGCACTGTATAAACAAAGTACGGACCATTCATTGTTGCAGGCAGCCATTTTGACTCCTATTTCATATCATGTTTGGTTGTGTTTTGCAGCAAATTCAAACTTCAGAGGTACATTTCTCTCTAACTTTTATCAAAAAGGAAGTGTTCAATCTGCAAGTTTGAATTTATCGCAAAAAACGAAACAATCATCATGAAAAATAGGAATGAAATAGGCGTCAAAATGGCTGCCTGCAACAATGCTTGTCCATACTTTCTTTATACAGTGCTTTAACCTGATCATAGTGGTCTGAATAACAATCAAACTTTGATTGTCTCTATCTTGAATTTTAACAATCAGTGTTTTTTCGTTTGTTAGAAACAATGAAGGTTGGATTGTTACTCGGACTAGTATGGTCAGGTGACTTTTCAGTGCCGGGGCCTGTCTAGTCGCATGGTAGTCTCCTTCGTCGCTTTCGTCGCATTAAACAAACGCACCCTATGTATGTATCTATGAAAGTTTGTCCGCTGTTATTACTTACTTATAAAGTTGAAATTTAACACAGAGCAGTGCAATACTACCACAATGACGGAAATTATACAAAACTGAAAGTAAATCTCTCAAAAATATAAAAATTAATAATTTCTATATCTATATTAAGGGTGTAAATTAAATGTTGGGCATTATTTGGAGGATTGTAAAGGACAAAATAAAACGAAAATGTTGTTAGGATTTTTTAATAGAAGACTACGTTTCCAGAAAAATAACTTCCAAAAGCGTTTTCACATAGGTAAATGGCAATTCATCAAGCCACTAAAACTAATCGGCTTTAAACCAGTAAAATTAATGCAATTCGAACTCGACTTCTTGCTTGAACTGATTAATTTCACTGGTTTAATGTTTTGCAAAGAGGCCGAACATTATTCACCTAAGTGAAAACGCTCTGTAAAATAGTCCATTAGATTCGGAAACAGATGTTCGATGCGTGACTGAGTTCGTATCCGGCAGTGATCGCAACAACTAAAATCCGATGTGTCCGAATAAATAAACTTTCTCCAGATCCATAAACGGTCCATGATTTCAATTGGATGGTCATGAAAAAAAAAGATCTATTTCATTAAAAAAGCTTTTCTAAATTTTCTCTATTTAAAAAATCCTACCCAACTCTTGAACAGATTTTTTCCCTGTGAACAGCTTCTTCAGATAACGACAGATTCAAAAAAAAGACCTCAAATTGCAGAAACTGTGAAACAATTCGACACAATTCCAATTTATTCAAATTGAAGACTTATTTTTTCATAAACAAATTATATATTCTTATATTAAAGAGGGTTTACTGATGACTGCTGCTGCTGTTCAAAATCCAAAGTCGGGCAAAAAAAATAAAATTTCAGAAGTGCATCGAATGGCTTTGCATAGGTACACGTAGATTTTTTTTTATCAAACTCGTTGAGTCTAAGTACGTGGAGCCTCCTTGTAAGTATTGAACTAAAACTGATCTTCCATGAGCTCTGACATTCTCCTGGCCTCCCTCATGTCATCCCCAGGAGAATGTCAGAACTGCTTTTGAATTCTCTGCCTGCATTACAGAAGTCTCCGATATTGCGTTTTGCTTTTCTTTTTACCGCTAACTGAAGCGTCTTTGGGAGAAAATTTATTTACTTAACAAAAATATGAGCTAATTAATATTACAATGGATAAGTAAAAAAGGGCAACATTATTTGGTGGTTAACAACTAATAGAGCAAGTTGCAATACATAGATTTGATAAACTGATGCGATACCAAGTCGTTCGAGATATTGAGAGTAGTTTTAACAGTACTCACAAAACCAGTTTTGGATTTGTAGAGACGGAGAAGGTTAAAGTTTGTAATCGAGCCCCAAAATATAATACAAGTTGAAGAATTACATAGGAGCAACAATAAAAAAAGGGGAAGAAAATGTAGGGGGGGGGGACATTTCACTTTGGTAATACTGGGAAACAAGTTGTTCTAACTCTTGCCAAAAAAAGTGAAAATTCATGGATCGAGTAGGATTTTTTTGTGCCGATTTCAAAATGTTTTTAGACTGTCTCTATCACATACGGACTTCGCGTAAGACCCACTTATATTTACATTTATTTATCAATACATATATAGGCAGATAATAAGGCCTGTCCGAACTAAATTACAGAAATGTACGATATTTCCCGATATATTTTACTTTCTTTTAAGCGCTGAGCAAACCTACTGGGACTCCACTTGTCCAAAAGGATTTTTCATGCCCAAAAGGTCCTGACGAAATTCTGAAGACCATAAAAACTTTTAAATTTGAGTGCCGAGATGACCCCATCCTTTTAGAATTTGAACTCAATTTAAACAATAAGGGGTCTGTCTTTGAGAAATTCCTACTAGTTTAATGATCTTGAAGAATCCAAAGTCATCAAATGATTTCGGTAAAAAGTTCCGTTGATAAGATACTATCATCATCCACAGGAACATTAGGAACCATGACAATAAAACCATTACGGAATCAAGTATCCAAAAATCACTTTTACTAAACACTGGAGAAGTGATAGGACATGGAAAATAGGCGTATCACATGGCCACTGACATTAGAAAATTTCTCACCATCACCACTGGAACACTTACCATTAAATCGATTTCGACCGTTTTTGAAGTCTTCCAAACTTGATCCCTACTGATAACAGACTGACGAAACCCGATTTTCAAAACATTTCGAGAAAATCAATTCACAGATGGAATTAGCAGAAGTTTAAAGTTAAAACAGAATATTAACAAATAAAAAGTAATTTCTACAATCTATATAAAATAAACTCATGCACAAATTATTTACAAACCAATAGGAAATCCAGAATAAACCCTTCATATATTAAAGAAAAGAAAAGAGAAAAGGATTTTCTTCCTCTACCTGTCACTTAATCTTGGCTCAGTGGGAACGGGCGTAGTCTTTTCCGCAGTCGCCGTGTCGTCGGTAGACGGCTCGTCTTCCGTCCGCTTCGGTGTATGTTCAGCCGCCGTGGAGGCGATGGTCAGCGACGGTGGTGGCGGGGGCGGCGGTGATAGAGCCGCCGACGGAGAGGGGAGTGTCGGACACGTCCTACTCGCCACTGCTGCCGCGGGCCTCTCGTCTCCACCGAACTTCGTCGGCGTGGCAACGTCGTCCGGAACTTCCCGCAACGCTGTCATTCCTCCACCTGTTTCAACAACAACAACAAAAAACATATTTTTTTTAATTTATTGCCCAGCATTGCAACCACTTTTTTTTCTTAATTTAAAGTTCAAGCATCTACTCAACACAGCTATTAGGAGCAGGAGGTGGAAAAAAAGGGATTTGGCTTTGATTAAGTATCTAGATACATCAGAATCAAAGATCGCACACACAAGGGCTTAAAAGTCTAAATGGAGCTCAACTCCTTCCACTGAATCTCCTACATTTTTTGGGGAGTCACATTAGAGAAAGCCGGAGGCAGTGATCTCCAGGAACCGCCATCGACCTCTCGAACATCAACTACACTCCTGGACAAAATTATTTACTCAAAAAGAAAAAAAATTCCTTTATAAACTTGCTAGGCAAATGTCCATTAACACTTGGGTCATGGTTTTGTATTCATAACGCTTTCAAAAATTAAAGAACATCGCACAGCTTGGCCAAAATTATGAACCCACCCTCAATATAATGGTTCTGTCCACGTTATTATAAAGACATTTAAGCATTAAGAATAAAATTTGACTAACAGATTATTCGATACTGTGGGTAGCTGCTGGTTTTGTGTTTTCATAATGCCACGAAGAACTGAACTGAAGGAAGAAATTCGTAAAATTTGGATGCTGGAATGTCTTGTGTGCAAGCGAGAGGGGACTGTTCCAATTACTGTTTGAAAAGGTGCGAAATCATTCTCCAGTCTGGCAGATTCTGCAAGCTTGGATGATGAGTAGACCTGCTTGACTGGGATGGGCATTGTCCAAAGGCGTGCTAAGAAAAACGTTGAGAGAAACTTTCCCGGACTAGTCTCCATCTTAAGCATATGCCACAAACTAGTCTCGACAACATGGACATGAGCATAGGACGGTGTAATCATCACCTGGACATTTTAGACAATTCTGCTTACAATGTGGAAAAGTTTTTTGTATAAGTCCATTTGTTACCAATCACACAAATCAAAATCTTTAACAGGATGGTTCGATGAAATAGGCGTGGAAGAACTTGAATGATCTTCACGACCCGCACATGATTTTCCAGCAGATAGAAGAAATCACATATCGGATCGACAGCAGTCAACACCATTTTGGGAGTTCATATTCCACTAACGTACAGATGCGCGAGATGGACCCACTGAGTGTTGACGCCAAAGCAAAAAGAGGAAAGTATTAAGTGGTACCATGAAATAATCTAAAGATTCCAACAAGGCGAATCACGGTCAGTTTATGATTCCTAACCGATGATGAACACAAAGGAGATCCTCCGTCGAAGAAACGAAAAGAGCTCTAAGATATGGTTCCTAGCTTCTTCTCTTGCATTGATCATGTGGAAACCATTATCCTCCAAACTGGAAAAACTGGTGCGTGTTCAACAAGTGCTGCAAAACTGGCGAGAAAAGCACCCAAGAACTGGGCTTCCGAGGTCTGATGTGGCATGAGCAAAAAGCTTCTGCTCATCGGACAGTTACAACCGAGGAGCAGCGCATTTCCCGATTGCGCCATCCACATTACTCCCCGAATCTAGCTCTCTACGACTTCTTGCGAGTTTCCTCGCGTAAAAAACGAGTTTCGTAGGATTCGGTTTTCTTCCGATGAAGACGTCATAGCAGCATACACTGAGTGGTTAGTTTATTAGGAACACCCCCCCCCCCCCCCAATACTGTGTTGCGCCACCCCCAGCAGCTATAACGGCCAAATTCGCCGTGGCATGGATTCAGTTAGTCGCTGGATGCATTGGTCCGTGATGTTTGTCCATGCGCATGCAACAGGTGCTCCCAGTTGATGCTTATTGGATGGTGGTGGGTCCATGCCTCGAATAACCCGTTGCAGCTCATCCCAAAGATGTTAGATTGGGTTCAAATCCGGGAACTGTGAACTGTGGTGGCCAGAGGATTAAGTTAAATTTATTATCGTGCTCCTGGAACTATTCCATGACGATCCGAGCCTTGTGACACAGAGCATTGTGCTGCTGGAAATATCCTTCCGATGGGAGGAAACACAGTAGCCATGAAGAGACGAACGTGGTCGACAACAATGTTCAGGAAACCCTGATCATTAAGGCGTTGTTCTACAGGTATTAGCGAACCAAGAGTATTCCAGAAACACATTCCCCAGACAATTACAGAGCTTCCACCAGCCTGAAAAGTGGAAACTAGACAGGAGGGGTCCATCGCTTCGTGCTGTCGTCTCCAAATTCTGCGTCGGCCATCTGCATGCTGCAACAGGAAATGGAATTCATCCGACCAGCAGACCTTCTTCCAGTCGTCGACGGTCCAGTGTTGGTGATCACGGGGAAATTAGAGAAGTTTTTTTCGATTTTGGATGGAGATCAAAGGTACCCGGGACTGGCCGTCGTCTGTTGTAGCCCATCCTTGCCAATGTACGGCGTGTAGCGCGTTTAGACATGTTATTCTGTGGTCCAGCGTTGTACCCCACGGTTAGTTAACGAGTCGTAACGTTTCTATTCGCACGAACAAGCATTCCCATCCTACGCTCATCCCTTGGATCAACGAGTCGTTTGCGACCACAGCCTTATCTCTGGCTGATTGTTTTTTATTTATTTAACCAGTCCTGGTAAACTTTGAAATGGTTGAAATGGTTGCTCGGGAAAAGCCTAGTAGAAGTGCGGTTTTGGAAATGCTCAGTCCATCTCGCGGGGCACCAGCTATCATCATCCCGCGCTCGAAATCGCTCAGATCCTTTATTTTCCCCATGATGACGGTCAAACCACTTGCAGTTCATGTGTTCTCGCTTTATATTGGTACCAATTGTCACGTGACCAACAGATACGTAGTACAGGGTAGTACAAATGAAAACGAAAATTTGTGTCGGAAAAAAAAAGACGACGTGTAGGATCGTAAGTTTTGTTGTTTTTTTTTTAAATTGCGAAACCCCACATGCAAATTGAACAATAGGTTGCAAATGTTGCATCAAGTGAGAAAGAACGACAGCTCGCGCTTCGAAGCTCTGCGAGTGATCGCTTCGTCCAAACAACAAAACGGAGTCGACGAAACGGGAACAGAGAGCAGTGATTCGTTTTTTGACATGTGAAGGAGTTTCAGTTTTTGAAATTCATCGTCGTATGCAGAACGTCTATGGAAATGGCTGCCTAACCTTCACTCGTGTTTGGGCATGGAGCAAGAAGTTTCGGAGGGACAGTCATCATTGCAAGATGATCAACGACCTGGACAAGCAAGCCGCGCCATCACGGATGATTCCTACTCCAAAATTGACGCTGTCTTAAAGGAAAACAAAAGAGTGACAATCGATGTCGTGGTTGCTAAAACTGGACTTAGCCGTGAAACTGTTCACTCCATTATCAGGAACCATCTACACGATGGGTCCCGCATCATTTGACATCAGAACAACTTGGAATTCGAATGGCCATGTCCCTGCAACATGAACAGGAAGGAGAGAGTTTTCTCGACAGAATCGTTACAGGAGATGAAACTTAGTGCTTTCCTTTCCAGCCCGAAAGCAAACGTCAAAGTCGTCAATGGAAGCATTATGCGTCACCACCCCAGAAAAAATCAAAAGCAATCGCAAACAGCACGGGGAAGGTAATGTTGACCGTGTTTTTTAATTGCAAAGGCCCGATTTTACTGGACTTTCTTGAAAAAGGCACCACAGTTAACGCAACACGATATGGGGAAGCATTTAAGACACTGCGCACGTTCTGGACTTCTTACAGAAAGAGTGCTTTTTCTCCACGACAACGCGCGTCCTCACATCTCGAAAGCAACGGTAGACCTCATCAAAAAATTCAACTGGGAAGCAATGCAGCATCCATGACTTATCCCCATGTGACACATGTTTGGGAATCTCAAGAAACATCTGAAAGGCCGCAGGTTTCAGTCGGACGATGAAGTGAAGGAAGAGGCTGGAATGGTTCCACACGCAACCGAAAGACATCTTCCATAAAGGAATTCCACGCCTTAACGCATTTGGAGAGGATTTTGAAATTCCTTATATACACTTTGGAGAAAATAAATAATTTTCGTTTTCATTTGTCCGACCCTTATACGTATATGGACATCATTTCGGATGTTTCCAGAGTCGAGCGGAAACGAGCTTTTTCTGAATGCATAGATGAACGTACATAACACGCTGTGGGTTTCTATTAAGCCTGGTTCACATAAACTGCCTTGTGCGTGACTACAAATTTTAGCAGTGCCCCTGATATAGAATAAGCATCGTGTCAGAAGTCGTCAACCGAGCCGTTGGAAATCAGATTATTGGCAACAAAGAATTCTTTAACGAAGTTCGCCTAAAGAGTTCAAGAGGGTAACAGAGGACCAGAGATTGGGTTTTTAGACGATGTAAAGAGCTAAGGAACAAGAAGAAGCTAATTTCCCTTCCTTTGTCCAATTATGTTTGGAGAGCCGCGTGCTAATTCGCCTCAGCAATCAATTCGCCAACCAATCAGACTGACGGAGGGAGGGAGGGAATGGCATCGCTGGAGTATTTCGATGCCGATAGTTTTTCTCGAAAAGTTCCCAGTGACGAGGCAAGAGAGACCAAGTTTGTTTCCATCACGCCACTTCCAAACAGTCTCGTCCGTCTTCTACAACATCATAAAAATGCACGTCAAAGGCCAACGAGGAGGAAGAAAATTCATTTAAAACTTGCGAGAGAGAGAGAGAGAAAACGTCAAACCTAGAGCGACTGCAGCATCGAATAAATAAAGAGCAACACAAAAAAATGCGTTTTCGATGAATTCGTAATAACCAAAGCAGACAAAGAATGGACGCGTAAATAAAAACAAATTCCTTCCTCGTCCCAAATCCATTTTCCTCCTTTTCTGCTTGCTTGCTCCGCTCCTGGGTTTTCGTTTACGTTTTTGTTATTCCTTCATGTCACTCTTTTGATTCATGTTTGTTATTAATCGATTCCCATCGACGAGCTGAGGAACTTTCGACACGAGTACGGCAGAGCGGAAGACGAGGCGCGTTCATTCGGCCGTGAGCTCAACGTCATCTCCGCTCCCAAAGAATAAGTGTCACCCAATGGTAGCGATAAACAAGAAATAGCCAACAATAAAAGTTTCCAAATCACAAGTACATGCAGAACAGAATCTCTGAGTGGAACTTTTATCCAAGAACATAATACACCATCTCGAAATTTCCAGTGTCTCGTACAAAGTCCTCCTCATCTGAACATTTATGGGACGAATTAGAACCGTCGCACAGAGGAGTATTTACAGATAAAAGCTGGCTAAAAGTCCAAATCATGAAGTTACTCACAAACGATTAAAACCTGCGTTTTCCTACAGTCTAATACATGATTGCATATTAAAGTACGCGGGCGAGTCAAATGAAAGTAGTCGCCATAAACATTTAGATATTTGTCCCAATGACTAACGAGTCACGTGATTCCCTTCTCATAAAACTCCTTGGGTTGCTGCTGCAAATGTCTGTGACTCCATCACGTCATCGTCCGACACGAATCTGATTGGTACCCTTGAGCTGTTTTTTTTTTCAATTTTCCGAAAATGTAGAAATCGCAAGGCGAGAGGTCGGGGCTGTATGGTGGATGTTGCAGCGTTTTCCACTTGAACCTTTCCAGTTTTTCCTTAACCACACTAGCGACGTGGGGACAGGTATTGTCGTGTAGCAAGATCCAGTAACCTGTGCAATTGTGTTGGTGGTGATTGCACGGTGGCTTTGGCCCGGTCTTGGATCGTCTTTGCAACTTTCACGTCCTTCTTTGAATAGTTTGCTCCAACGCTTCACAGTGGCCAATGATCATATTACTCTTTCTTCAAACTGATTGCACGCTACGACAAATGTCTCAGTGTCGGTGGCGACTATATCGAAAAATAGTGCAAGGTGTATAGTTCATGATGCCATGCTGTATTTTTTTTTTGGCATTAAAGTTTCCGTGTGAAAAAAAATTGACGAAACTTACTTTCGGAACAACCCTCGTACAATGGTTGCCTTACAGGAGTAAGGTACACAGAAATGAGTTTGGATGACTTCGTCTTAGACTTTTTTAGACAAAATGCCTTAAGTACAATACTGCTGCATGTGGTTCCAGCATGATGGGGCACCTCCACATTTTGCAGCCATTGCACATCAACGACTGGGTGACAGGTTTCCACATAGATGGATTGGTCGAGGAGGTTCAGTTCATTGGCCACCACGTACGACTGTTTGATTTTTTTCTTATGGGGATACATCAAGGCCAGGGTGTATGCCACTGTACCAGCATCAGCAAATGATTTGAAACAACGAATTCAGCAGACATACTACCCATCATGATGTTAAATGGATTAAATTCTGTGAAACACTGGACAGTTATGCATTCCTGCAGAAGGACACACACAATGAGCACTTCATTTATTGACAAAACTCAATGTAGCTTGAGCACTAAAATTTCATGAGTGGGTTTATTTTAATCTCTCTCTCTTTTTGTTAAAATCACCGTTTTGAACTCTACAACTGTACAATTGGAACTTTTTCTCTATCTGTAACCTTCAAAGTTACAAACGGCATGGTGCAAATTTCGAGGTCAAAGGTCAAATTTGTCACCACCATGGTTTAGGCCTTATCTAACTTCCTGTACAGAGTGTTGCAAATGTATACAGGGCAGTACTGTTGGGTAGCCTATCCACTCATACATTGTTACATCTTCATATTTCGACCATTGTTAATCATATTTCTATCAATAATAAGCCCTAAATTTAGTTGACTTATCGGGTTGACTCAAGTGATAAGTATGACAAGAACTGGACTATCATCTAGACGACTACCATATACATTCACTCACCAAAAGTCATGGCACACCCCTCCAATCAGGTTCCCTGTCCGTAATGAGACAGATACCGCTGCTTCCATTCTCGGAATGCAGGTGCACAGGAACTCTTGTTATCACACAATCACTGCAAGCAAAACTAGCTGCAGAAATGGCAGCACGCCGAGAGCTATCCGCATTTGAACGGGGGATGATTGACGGTGCCAGACGGATGGATGCCTTATATCAGACGTAGCCAACATCCTGCAATTTTCCCGCACAACCATTGCAAGGGTTTATCGAGAGTACGCCCACGCTTCATTGATGCCAGAGCTGTTCACCCGGCTTTTAACTGTTGACCGAAGGGCGACAGACGGGCCAAATCACCATGCGATATAAGCAAAGACGTCCCACAACTGTGTCCACGACGACAATTCGGCGAAACTTGGCATTGCAGCTTTGGGAGCAGGAGGCCAACTCTCGACAGCTGCACATCGTCGGCAACGCCTAGCCTGGGCCAACCGACATCGACATTGGACCGCTCAAGACTAGCGAAGGGTTACCTGGTCACGGTTTCAGCACTATCGGGCTGATGGTCGTGTCCGTGTCTGGTGCAGGCTACACGAAGACATGGTGCCCGCTCAGGCATGGTGGAGGCTCCATACGGGTCGGGTGTTTTCTCGTGGCCTGGAATGGGTCCATTGGTGCATCTGACATCCACTCTGCGTGCTACTTCCTACGTCGATCTGCTTGGGGACCACCTGCACCCCTTCACGAACTGTTTTTAACCCGCGGGCAAGATAATGCACCTCCACACAAGGCCCATGTGGCTGGAGGAACATGCTACCGACTTCACGACAATGATTTGGCCTCCACGTTCCCCAGATTGCAATCCCACTGGAACATTTGCGGGACGTCATCGAACGATCTGTCAGGTCGTCACCAACACAACTGGTAAATGCAGCATCGTTATGGAGTGCAGTGGCTTGTAGTGCCTGGTAGACTCTCTTCCACGACGGGTAGCCGCAGTTATCCGGGCCAGAGGGGGTCCAACACTTTATTAGGCAAGTGTGCCATGACTCACTGTGGTGAGTGACAGAGTATAGAGGGCGCCTATATCGAACAATGCGAATGTCCGTAGAAACTTCTGTTATATCGATTTCGTGAAATAAATTCGTCCGAGAAGTCCCAGTTCGTGGGTTTTCTTTTTGAATAGCATACACTCAATAATTAATTGGATTATTTCGCCTTCTTTAAAAGACACCAAGTTTCACAAGAAAAAAAAAATTCCGACAAATTCCAATGGAAAAAAAAAAAAAAAAATAAGTAAAAATCAGAGTCTCATCCCCTGGCGGCAAAGAAGCCATAAAATATAAATGGACGATAGCAGCACGTCCCTCTCCTCTGAAAAGCAGCAAAATCAATAAAAGAAGGGGCCCATATTAATATCACGCTAGAAGAGCTTTAAAAAATTGAAAGGAACGAAGCTGGTTTCGTTGACGATTTGAATAGCATTGGAGAAATAAAATAAATAAACGTCCTGGAGGGAGGCTTCTTCTCCTTCTTCTTATCGCCCAGCCCACGATAACGAGCTTCCCCTGTCGTCGCCACCGATGGCTTTTTCTAGTTCAAGAAAAGATAAAAAGAGTAATGAAATCGTAGATAAAAGGAAACAGTCAACGAACCAAATCCCTGGATGCCACCGCTTTCAAAATAAAAGAAAAGAAAAAAAAAGAAAAACACAATGAAATAAAAGTGAAAATAAAACAACAACCGCAAGTTCTGACTGGAAACCGCGCGAACGCATAAAGCCCAAACGCCAAAGACTGTTGGAGTCAACTTCATTAGGAAAACGGCTCATACACATAAATAAACAGGAACAAGTGGGGCATTGAATGCGTGCCCAAAACCGCTTCTCCGGAAGGTGGCCGCTGGGAATTGCCACGAGGTTGGTGGAAAGCACCGGAGACTGAGCGAACAAACTTTTCATTTTGTCTCCCACTGAAAACTAGCGTGACCGAGAACGCTTCAGTAAAAATACAGTGCATACATATGATTGACAGAGTGACCACCTGTCAGTATGATTCCTCCACAAAACAAGACCAATAACTTCCCTAAACAGCTGAAGTGGATAAACGGACAGGTGGTCATTAGCACCTCGTTACCATACACTACCCTATCAAAAGTCATGGGACACCATCACTTTAATAGTAACACTCAAAAACATATATTTTAGTATCTTGTTGGGCCACCTTTTGATTCTATCACAACTTCTACTCTCTGGGGCATACTGTCCACAAGTTCTTGATACGTTTCGACAGGTAAATTTCGTCATTCTGCCATAAGTGTCTTGGACAGTTCTGGGCGTTCCGCACAAGCGCGCAACCGACGTTCCAACACGTCCCACAGATGTTCGATGGGGTTCAGATCGGGGCTCTGGGCAGGCCAGTCAAGTTCTCGAACCCCCTTTTCATCAAACCATATGCCTACAGCCCTTGCTTTATGGCAAGGTGCGTTATCGTGCTGAAACAGAAAATTGCCAAAGTGCTGCCATGTCCAGAATGTTTTGGTAACGCTCTGCGTTTAGATCTCCGTCCACAGAAACAATTGCACCCAACCCATACCATGAAAAGCACCTCCACACCATCACCGATCCTCCGCCGAACTTCAACGTGGGCACAACACAGCTTGGCAGATAACGTTCGCCATACCCAAACCCGTCCATCCGATTGCCGGATGGTGTAGCGGGACTCATCACTCCATTCAACCATTCGCCATTGATCCAGAGTCCAATGTCGTCGCTCTTTGCACCATTGCCATCTCCTCGCTGCGTTGCTGGTGCTGATGTGAGGTTTGTGAGCTGCCGCTCTGCCATTGCATGCAGTTCCCTGCGAATAGTCAGGGTGCTCACAGTTGTTCCCGTCGACTCTATGAACGATGTGAACGTTGAACAGTTGTTTCCATCACGCGATGTGTGACGGTTTGCAGTGACCACTTTCCGAACAGCTCTTTGGTCTCTGGCCGACATGATCTTGGGTCTTCCAGTCCTAGGCGGAACACTTGTGGTGCCTTTCTCTTTCCATGCCCGGATGACGTTGTGAACGGTCGATTTCGGGATGTTTAGGAGGGCTGACGTCTCTAACAGTTTTGCCTGCCAGATGCCACCCAACAATGGTACCTCTTTGGAAGTCTCAAAGCTCTTTTCTTTGAGACATTCTTTCAGCATTCACGCAAGCATTATCTCATAATAGCATGCTCCCTGTTTTCATTCAAATCAGGGTTGTCCCATGACTTTTGATAGGGTAGGTCTCATCTCCAAGAGAGGGCATTCACAAAAGATAAATCACAAATAATGGATGTCAAGTAAGTAGAAAGCCAACTCAAAAGACCATACATAGGGCAAGTCAAAAAGTCTGTTACCCCTCATACAATTTCAAAACGAGTGGAATACAACAAATCTGTTGCAGACAACATGTAGGAAGTTAGATAGGGGCTAAACAACGATGCAGTCAAGTTTGACCTTGTAAACATTGCAGGTAGAGAAAAATTTCCAATTGTATACTGCTTGACAATTGCCAAGGAACAGGGACATTTTTGTCAATAAACAGTGTCCCAAGAAATAAACTTTAAAACACAAGATGGAATGGAATTTGAACTAAGGAAACGAACAGAATGGCAAAAGCAGAAGAGGAATCATCATGCATCAATGAGTGACTAAAGAAAAATGTTGGTTTCAAATGTGAGACCCTTAGTAGTGAGTACTGCTTTCTCGAACCGCAATGCATGTTTTGCATGTTTGGCATGCTTCCCTCCCACCAGACTGTTGACAAGTTCTTTCTGTAACGCACTTGCCAGTTCCTGCAACGTTCTGGGAGGGGGGATTCCTTTGTGCCACACGTCTATCAAGAGCGTCCCAGCATGTTCTATGGGACTGAGGTCCGGGGAGTATGCGGGCCAACGTTTGATATCCTCACTCTCAAGAACATCCGATACCATGTTTGCCCTGTGTGAACGGGCACTGTCGTCCATGAACACAAAGTCTGGACCGACTGCTCCACGGAAAAGACGAACGTGATCCAAAAAATCTCCCTGCAATACCGTGCTGGTGTAATAGACCCTCCTGCAAAGATGTGAAGGGATGTTCTGACATCGTGTATGATGCCCCCCACTTTGCATAGTGAACCGAGAACATCACCACGGACGAATCCTGATCGCCCCAAGCACGGTGCCCGTTACACCACTCTAATCTCTTCCGTCGATGGAGCAGAGATAGTGGAATGCATGTGGCAAGCTTCCGTGCATACAGCCCAACATCATTCGACCGACGGGAAATGGTCCTGCAGAAACACGAGTGCCCGTATCAGCGGCAAGATCTGCGGCTATCTGTGCGGGTGTCTGATTTCTTCCTCCTTTTGCTGAAAGGGCTATGCTAACGTCTGAAATGGCACCTACATCACCACTAACTCGAGCCTGCCTATTGTATTAATTTAAACTTGGCCATAAAGCAGCGGAGGCTGCTCGTAGCATTTGTACACCGAACAGGCGACACAGAATTGGTTCAAAAAATTTATAACTGGTGATGAGAGTCTTGAAGACTCTCTTGAGTGTTTGGTGGATAACAGTTGGTGTAGTCCATTATGAGCTCCAAAATCCAGGACAAACTATCACAGCAGACGTGTATGTTGGTCAGCTTTAACGTACACATGAAAAAATCAAACAAAAACAGCCAGCTCTTGCGAACCGCAAGGGTGTTGTTCTTCTTCATGACAACGCACATCCACATACGGCAAAGCTAACCAGTCAGGCAATAAACAAACTTGCCTGGGAAGTGTTACCTCATCCACCATATTCTGCAGATATCTCTCCAACAGATTATCTCCTTTTCCGATCTCTCGATAACCATTTGAGAAACAAGTGCTTCAAGGCAGAAGAAGAGCTAAAACATGAACCAGTGTGTGCTTTTCAAACAACTGTAAAACTCGTGACTTTTAAGATTTAGTATCTCGTTGGGAGAAGATTGTTGATAATGATGGAGATTATTTCGATGAATAAAAAATTCATTTATGCATTAATCTTTGCACCAATTGGAATAGTCGCAAAAACGAAAAAAAACTTTCCCCTGGACCTGATATCACTTGTCAATACACGTGTCTACATAAAGCACTATAAGCCAAAAATTGTGGACACAATACTAAGGAGATAAAAAGAGAAACCACCAATCCACACAGTTTGGTGGCCCAATAATACTTTAAGGCATAGTCTACAAATGTACATCTGGGTCGGTAAACTCGGTTTGCGTGAATTGGTGGTTACCTAACACTACTCAATTGGCAAGCCTCATATTCTCCTTTTGTGCCTATTTTTATTTAGTTCCCAAAACCAACGAAAAAAAAATTTGAAATCATTCGAACTTGCAGATGCCAAGCTGCAAACAATAGGAGACTTGACACTATAATTATTATGATTTTAGCGCCACCTAGTATTGACATTTAAAATTATATTGTAAAATGGTGTATTAGTGATGGGCGATACTTTGGTATCGAGTATTGGGTATCGAATATTTGTCGGTTTCGAATCCCAGAGTACCGAATATTTATAATACTCGATACTATTCGATACTGTCGGAATTTTCGTATTCGATACCATTCGATACCAAAAGCAGCCAATGAAGATGCAAACTTGCAAAAAAAACAATA
Source organism: Rhysida immarginata (assembly GCA_023313115.1). Taxonomy (NCBI): domain Eukaryota; kingdom Metazoa; phylum Arthropoda; class Chilopoda; order Scolopendromorpha; family Scolopendridae; genus Rhysida; species Rhysida immarginata. Next base: position 807,409 of record JAHWFO010028035.1, on the reverse strand, counting down.
TTTCAGCTCATCTTCAGAGAATCTTGATCTGAATGCTGATCCACTTAAATATTGGAATGATAACAAAGCCAGCTTCCCGGAGTTATATCGTCTGCACAAAAAGTTTTTATGCATTCTTGCTCTGTCCCATCAGAGCGTCTGTTTTCTAAAGCTGGTGGAATCATGACCAAAAAAAGAAATAGATTAGCGCCTAAAAGGCTAGAACAGCTAACTTTTTTGTCGCAGTTTTCACAAAATGTTCTCTTTGATTCTTGAGATATTTTGAATTAATAATTTTGTATGTTCCCGAATAAAACAAATGTAAATATGATGAAAATGAAAATAAACTTGCAATGGTGAAATATTCAATGCAACTTGGTGTTTTGCCACTTTTTTTGTATTATGTCATTTTACCAAGTATCGAATACCGTGGTATCGAGTACCGATACCGAGAGGTATCGAATACTGGTTTCGAATAAACTCTTAATATTCGATACTGGTATCGAATATCGCCGAATTTGGTATCGCCCATCACTATGGTGTATTCCTCAATAGAAAATGCTGTAAAACAGTCACTAAAAAGGACGTGTGGCGGCATCTATTGCTGCATCCTAGGATGTAATTCGAATAGTTATTCGATACCAAAGATATCTGTTTAATTTGCCAAGTATAAGAAAGAATTCTGAATGGCGAAATAAATGGATTAAAATAATTAGGCAGATAAAGTATAAACTCTTTTTAATATTTACACAAATGCATTAATGGTTTTATACATAGTTACATTTTCGATAGTAAGGATAAAATATGGAATTCAAGTAAATACAGCAAGATATGTGGAAAACATTTTTACTGTGGCCATCCAATAAACCACCCAAATAGTGCCGATTACATGCCATCTTTATTCCACCAATCTAAAAATATTTCCAATCAAGCAAATGAAAATCTTTATTTACAACACGGCCTACGAGATAGTGAAAGGCCGTGATATTTACTATCTCGTAGGCCGTGATTTACAATATAAAAGTATAAATTTTACACACTAGATGGCGCAAAATGTAATGAGACTGCAGCGCCCCTGCCAGGTTTCTTAATGCCTATAGGGCAGTTTCATCTGACGTCAGGCGCATTGCATGCTGGGATGTTTTCCTCGCTGGAGGACCAACAACCAGCAAACAACCTCCATTCACTACTACATTCACTCATCACCCACTGTTGAATGTAGAGAGCATCTGCGATCATAGATACAAAATGGATAATTTTTTCGCAGTTATTGGCTGCAGAAATACGAGTGTGAAAGAAGGGTTATCTTTTTACGGATTTCCCGCTGTAAATAAAAGACGAATCATTGAAAATCAAAGCCTTCAAATGGAACGATGAGCAGCTTAGATTCGTTCTCTCCAGCGAAAAAATTTCGATGAAGCAAACTGCAATTTCAGGCATGCATTTGTATTCTCTTGCTCGTTATCAGTTTATTGGGACTGACAAATTTGGGTCAATTTACATAAACCTTCCTCTTTTAATGAAAATTGGCGAGAATGACATTGTTCGCAGGGTAGATTAACGTAGTAGTACGTGCTTCGGGCCCCGTGCCATTGAATATTTACATAATTTTTGGTCATCTTTTAAAACGAGCTCTAAACCAATGATATTAGCGTAGTGACGTTGCGATATTACTGATAAAATTATTAATTACTGAGATGCCCAGCACTCATCCAGTGCTACAGGCTAACTAGCTTAATCTGGCAATGAATGTTCATTAAATAAAGTCTGACGAACTCAAAAGACACATTCATTAGTATCAAATTGCGCTGCATAGTTTAGACCCGCGTTTTTCCAAACTAATCGATTTATTCGACTGATCGAATGATCGATACTTTTTCCGAATTAAAAAAAATCGAGTAATCGATTTTCAAATTACTTTTGAGGGGGATGAAAATATGACAACCATCCAGGAATGGTTAGGCATAGGCTTTGGAATTCATCTATCCCAATGTTTATAGTATAGCAAAAAAAAAAAGTTAGTTTAATTTCAACTTCTGTTCCGTCAGAATATTTATTTTCTCAAGCAGGAAGAATTATTTCACCATCAAGGAATCGACTTTCTGGCATTTTCTACAGAGCTTAGATGTTAAATACTGGAATTTGTAAACAATAGTTTATATAATTTAGAATTTGTAATCTGTTCTCTTTAAAATTCGTGTAATTGATGATTTTTTCAATAACCTAAAAAACTATTACCGAACTTGTATTTTTATTCGATTAATCATTATTTATTCGATATTTACTTTAAAATTATCGAATAGAAAGTATCGACAGATTAATAAAAATCGAGTATTCATTTATTCGAATAATTTTTCCTAGAAAAACACGAGCTTAGACTCGTATTACATCGCGGAATGAAAAAAAAACTTGTTTAGAACATGCAGAGTGAATGGGGGAGAAGTGCTGTTGGTCCTCCAGCGAGAATGAATCGCGTCTTTAGTGACGTATGATCACGTGGTTGCAACTGCTCTACTTGGGCTACACTGAACACCTGAAGCTCTACTTCCAAGATACCCTGTAGTTTAAAAAAACTATCTGCATTATTTGGAATCATGCTCTTGGGCACAAAATAAGCAAATTACCAATGTCATTGAAAAGTTGGTTTATTTTTAAATTGCATTCAACGACAATAAGTAGACAAAAAGCATTTAAAGGATGATGGGAAATTTTTAAAATTGGCATCCATTGCAAAAAGTAGAACCCAGCCAGGCTAAACTCGTGAAATAAATAGGAAGACATCTAAGCTTTTACAGATGCTTCACTATGCATGAATATAGCTACAGGTATGCTTTAAATTCCTTACAGTTGGCACAACACCAGGATTCTTGAGGGCAGTCTTTTCAAAGATCTATCGCAAATACAGTACTCACATTCAAAGCATCTAGTAAAATCTATGCCATACCTGAGCTGCTCTTATTAGTGCAGGATCAACCATCTGCCAATCAATGGAAAGAAAAGATCAAACTGGTATAAATGCCAATCAAAAGAAAAGTTTTCTCTACACACAACCAAATGCAACCGAAATCGTTGCCCCGTTTGTGCTATGTTTACATTGCAGATGCTTGCACGAATGCATTGGCCTCTGTAAGAGCAAATCCAGGTCTTGTGGTGGGTTCTTCGTCTGAGATCTGGTGTAGAAATTTTCTCTATTCCTCAGTTGCTTTTCTCTGAAGATTGTTGGGAATTCCTCAAATGAAAGGAATCAAGAACTGTCAGCATTTAATTCCTTTCATTCAATTCAATTCCAGAAATGGTGCAATGTGAACTAGCAAATATAACAATAAGTTATGAGGTTTTCCTAGTTTAATAATCCACTCAACACATACACAACATGATCAAAGGAGTTGGGACACCTGTTGCTCTACCGTAAAGCTACAAAAAGCTTCAATGCGGTGTGTGTAGGACCACCCCGAGCTGCTATCACTGCCTCCACCCTACAGGTATTGACCTCCATTCCTCGAGGAGTGTCATGGTCAGTTCCTGGACAGATGTAGGGCGAACCATCCTGGATCTCTCACATCGTTCCAATTCGTCCCAAAGATGTTCAATGGGGTTGAGATCAGCACTCTGGGTGGGCCAATCCAGTTCTTCAATCCGCATCTCGTCAAACCAGTCGGATATGGATCTTGCTTTGTGGCAAAGCGCACTGTCGTGCTGGAAGAGGAATGGCCCATCAACGAAGTGTTCCCACAGCACTGGAAGTGCCCCGTTATCCAGAATGGTCCTGTAGCCATCAGCATTGAGGTTTCCGTCCAGGAGAAACACCCCCAGACCAAACCTAACCTAACCCACCACCAAACTTCACTGTTGGAACAACACATTCCGGCAGGAAGCGCTCTCCAGGCATTCGCCAGACCCAGACTCTGCCATCTGATTTCCACAACGTAAACAGTGATTCATCGCTCCATTCCACACTTCTCCATTGGTCCAGTGTCCAGTTCCGGCGTTCTTTGCACCACTCCAGGCGATGTTTAGCATTGGCCGTGATCCTTCTGTCGTGGCATATTGATGATATATCATTTGTTCTACAATTCAACTATGCTTGAAATGGGTCATTCCATTAAAAAAAAATTATTTAAATTTTGTTGTTAACTTCAAATGAGTGTTTTTCATGACATGATCCATTTCCAGGTGTTCACAGGGGTGTCCCAACTCCTTTGATCATGTAGTGTACAGTACTAGGCATACGAGTATATCAGATAAGTGTCCTCCGTGCTCTTAAAAGTACGTAGGAGCATCAATAACAGAAGCCATCTGAATCTAATTCTAGAACGACAACTCACAATATGAATGAACTAAATTGATGGCACAAAAGCAATATCCTTCACAAATCACAAACCTCTGGAATTTAGTCAATATCCTACCACTGCAGACTCATTCATGGTTGTAGGTTGATGGTTGATAAAATCCTAATTGATAAAAAATAAATTTTTCTGGGAAAAAACTTCATTATACGGAGTTGCCATTATAAATTTGCTTATAAGCCTAGTCCCGTTATATAGAGAGAGCACTGTACTGTTAAAATTTGATCAAATTCCAACGAGTATTTTCCGAGTTACACAGTCAACATCGTAATAACTGCTGGTTAGTACTCACACGTGAACTTTTTTGCTTCAAATCACCCATATAACCACCCCTGAAAGTTTGTACATTAAGTTTTGAATCACTCCGTATGTAATAATTGCAGAAAATAACTACCACCAGCTAGGATGCATGAATCCAATCTTCTCTTCACTGATTGCTGTACTCTTTCAAAAACACCAGGGTTGATTCTTATTGCATTACACCCATAAAGCAAGAAAATGACAAGTCATGAGACTTACTCAATAATATGTATGAAATCCACGAGTAAACCAATAGAGTTTTCAATATCTGCACTAACCTGGTGCAAGTGCAAAAAAACGGAAATTTTTATTCATCATAACATTGTTAAAAAATATCCGTGTATTGTTTATGTCGAAAAACCTATATCGCCTTGTATCTTTGAAACAAAATGGCATTCCAAAAATCATCAAAGGACAAAAGATTTTTAAAATAACCCAAAGAATCACCCCTTGAATTGTTTAGTAAACACCCTGTCTATTAATAAGGGATACAATAAGAAAGTAATGCACCGTTTCTTCCGACAGATAGTGTACGTGCAGCAATGTAACAACAAGGCGTCTGTAAGTTATGTATGTTACAAACAGCGTGTCATCATTGAATTTCTCACTACAGAGCAAGACACGGTTGGAAACATTCACAAAAGTTTATGTGCAGTTTATGGAGCATCAGCAGTCGACAGAAGTACGGTTAGTCGGTGGGCACAGAGGGTGAGGCCATCAGAAAGCGGTTCAGCGGAGCTTGAAGATTTGCTGCAGTCGGGGCGGCCATCCTTGGCTGTCATACTTGATAAGATGCAGCGTGCTGATGCCCTCATTCATCAGGACCGACGCACAACGACTTGGCAGTTGGTGCTGGAGCTGTCAATCAGCAAAGGAAGTGTGGATAAATCATCCGTGCTCTTGATTACACAAAGACGAGTTCACCGTGGGTTCTGCGCTGTCTTACGGAGGAACACAAAGCTCTGAGAAAAAACATTTCTTCTGAGTTGCTGCAACGTTTTGATGCTGAGGGGGAACCTTCTTGTCCCGAATTATGACAGCTGATGAAACCTGGGTGCACCATTTCGAGCCCAAAACAAAACTACAATCGATGCAATGACGTCTTCCGCACTCTCCACAGAAGAAAAAATTCAAAGCAACTGCTTCTGCTGGTAAGGTCATGATCACTGTCTTTGGACTGTGATGATGTCATGCTCATTGATGTGATGCTGAGAGGCAGCACTATTAATTCTGAGGCATATGTGAACACGTTAACCAAACTCAAGAAGTGCTTCCAGCGACTTGGACGCTATAACAACCCAACTGAATGTTCGCTTCAACACGATAACGCTCGTCCTCACACAAGTTTGAGGACGTCGGAACACATCACGAAACAGGGTTGGACAGTGTTGCCCCATCCACCCTACAGCCCTGACCTAGCACCCTGAGACTTTCACTTGTTTGGGCTATTGAAGAATGCCATTTGTGGAAGACATTTTGAGGATGAAGAAGAGGTGATTCGCACAGTGAAGACATGGCTGCGTGAACAGAACAAGGACTGGTACCGACAGGGCATACAAGCCCTTGTGTCTCGCTGGAGGAAGGCCATAGAACGGGACAGAGATTATGTGGTAAAATAGGGAGTGTAGAAGAAACACCATTCTTTCGTGTGTAGAAGTTTCATTGTGTTCAATAAACAATTATTGAAGAAAAAAATTTTGGTGCATTACTTTCTGGGCTGCCCTCGTCTATTTGAAGTGGAGTTAGAAAAAATTCCTATATAAAAATACCTTGAGAAGGAGGGGGGGGGGGTAATAAAAAGCCTAACAACCTTTAAAGTGAAATATCAGAGATAATATGAAATTTTATGCTCATTTTTTGTAAATAAATTTAGTGTCAACTTTTTCACTAACTTTTTTTTCAACTCTATGCATTTCTTCACTTTTTAAAGATTGAAACAAGTGTTTACAATCTATAAAATTTTCATATTGATAACAAACAATTCACCAAACAATATGGAATTTTGGATGATAGAGTTAAAAATAAAAAATAATAATAAAAAAAAATACTCATCCTAATACTTTTTAAGTTCCATTTGTAATCTTTTCATTTTTAACATTCCATAACTACATTCTATTCCACTTTGAAAAGTCAGCGCCATCTAGTGGTATTGCACAGTAACATATCCTTTTGCAATTACAAATTACAATGTTGTGCTTTCAAAAATTTATGCACTTTTCTATTAAATCTATACTTGTAACCAACCAAGTGTCTGTACATAGAAAATATTTAAGATCGTTGAGTGAAGAGTCCTTAGTGGTGTTTCTATCAATAAAATTGATAGAGACCTTACAACACAATAAAGGGAGAACAGTTACCGATTAGTTTCGCCATTTATTCCCGGCTTTATGAAGGATAACTTATTAGAGGCTACAGAAATATGGTACAAAGTAAGCCACATGATTGGATAAAGAAGTGACAAATAGTATACAAAGTTTGGGTTGAAAATAAAGAATACAAAGAAATAACGAATAGTATAATTCTTAGTCCCCATTTCTCCCATCTCTCCAAATTCCTTTCCTCTTTTGGCCTCCAAGTTTCCTTCCGTTCATCGACCCCCTGTTTTCGCACCTTAAACCCGCCTTCCTGTACGAACACAGAAATTTTTTCCTGCTCCAGGGTATATCGATTGAATTGTGGATTCTGCGACAAGTGCTACATAGGCTTATCGACCCGCAATTTCACCATATGCTTCAATGAACACATATCCTCGCACAAAAAGAAAGACGACAAGTCCCACTATGCTAACCACCTAGTCTGTGCTGGACATGCCCCGAAGACAAGATGAAGTAACGTCCATTCTCCACCTCTGCAACAACCTGGTTCAAGACGGCGACCCTCGAGTCCATAGAAATCTTTAAAGCTAAAAGGTCCTCCCCGGATCTCCTCCTCAATTGTCAAACTGACTTCGATGTTTTCTCTATCCTTGATTCTGCATCTGACCTACTGTAATAGTTTTAATTTTGTTTACTGAACTTTCATTATGCAATGCCTTTCTTGCCTTAATAGACAACCAGATGAGTCTTCCTTTAAGTCCATATTTCAGAGTATGACACACTGCTTTCCATTTCCTGTTCCCAATTTTATTTTATTTTGTTTTATCATTATACTGATGCCATGACTCGCTATTGGTTCCTTCTATAGCCTTTTGCATGTTTTCTGAACGTTTTGAAATACTTTTATACTATTAGTTATTTCTTTGTATTCTTTATTTTCAAACCAAGCTTTGTATACTATTTGTCATTTCTTTATTCAATCATGTCGCTTACTTTGTACCAAATTTTCTTGACAAAGCCGGGAATAAATGGCAAAACTAGTCGGTAACTCTGTTCTCCCTTTATTGTGTTGTAAGGTCTCTACCAATTTAATTGAAAATATTTAAGATAATGTTATGTGACTGGTCTTATTAACACTAACAGAAACCTAAACAATCATTTATAGAAGTTTTGTCTGTCTGTAGGTATGTTTGTTTGTTACCTCATCACACAAAAACTACTAGGGCGGACTGCGACTCGTGGAGCGTGATAATCTTATCCAATAAAAGAGCGAAGCTTTTATTGTCAAATTTCAACGTTTATTTATGGTTTGATCAGAGTCAAATTTTTGAATTTCATCGCGCCGAACGATCCACGAAGAATGCTTATTGATTGCCAACAGTCGCGAAATCGGAAAAGCTGGGTCAATTAGAAGACCATCAATGGTTTTCACTCTTGAAAGCGCAACATACGTTAAACCAAGCCCAAATTCAGTGTCACCAATATCAATCACTGCTTTGTCGACAGTGATTCCTTGAGCTTTATGCACAGTAATTGCGTACGCCACTTTCAACGGAAACTGTTTACGTGAACAACTCACGCCATTTTTCTTGAATCCAACAGAGACAGGTGTAATCGGAACGACACTGTCATACAGACACGGACCAGTGTAGTTGTCGAACTCAACCAGTATACATAATGGTAACTCACTAAGATGGTTTCTAGACTCTAATCCTTGTTACACGAAAAAATGACAATCTCTTTCAAAAAATTTACTATGCAAGTCTACGTAAAAAAGAATCAAGGTTACTGAGTTATTCTTATTTATTTGTTAAGCAATTTACACCTCAAATCGAAGGGTTCAAGAAGCGATGAATTAAAAAAAACAGATGATAAAAGTTCTAAGAACTCGATAAAATGGTCTCAAAAATCGATGGTGCAGAAAAAAATTTGCGAAGGGCTTTGCCACATTTTCTATGTTGAAAAATCTATTAGCGCGTGCAATTGTTTGTTTACATTTTTTTCAATGCATTTCAATGGGAACAGCAAAATGGTGATTATTCCTCGATGGCTGAACCGATTTTTAAAATTTTTATTTAGTGACCATCAGGATGGTCATGTCCACCTGTGTGCAAAATTTCATTTGTCTATGTTCTCTGGTTCAAAAGTTTTATGCGCACAAAGAATTTTGATTTTCGCCTGATAACAGAGCTTTGCTACCGCTTCGCTCTAATTACACAGAAATTAACACAGTTTTCATAGTTGCATTGTTTTAGGTGTAACTTAAAAAAATGGTGTATGATTTTTCGTGATATAGCAGTCTAGAAGCAGTTCTAGGCTAAAGTCTCTTAAGCTGGTAGTTGACAATTATACAAGGTATACTTTGGTTCACAAAACAAACAGCAGATAGCGTTACAAGCAAATTAAAATGCGCTTTAGTTTGGTTTGCAATGAAAGTATTTATACATGTATAAGTGAAACGTTGATTACCTGTGCATATGACCTTACAGAACTGAGTGTATCGTAATTCTAGCAAATAATATGACTTACTACATACTATTTTGCTTGGCTGTATTTAATTGATTATATTGATTGAGCCAATAGCCTACACTGATAAGAGAAAGCCCTTTTTCCATTGCTCCCAAAAATCAGTTGCAAATAGCGCCATCTAGCAACAAGATTTAACATTGTTTAAGTCGTTTCGTAGCCTTTCATGACAGGGAAAGCCTGCCCATTCACACCTGACAAAAAATAACAAGGAAAATCAGTTTTCTACATCAAAAATCAAGTAATCTCTATTTAGTTTTCACATTTTCATAACTTGACAGCATAAGCGACTCTAACAATATTACATTTTGTGGCTATGAGGGGCTCAATCCTACAGTTTGCAGATTTTTGAGACACCGTTTGAACAATGGAGAAACGCAAATGGGCAGGCTTTCTATTATCATTTAGGCTATGACTGAGCTTACCAAATTTAGATTGTTGAATTGGATGCTTGTTTTTTTTTTGTTTTTTTTTATATGCGATGCTATTGTTAATGGGCCACCGTTGTATTCTAATATGCAAAGGTTTATTCAAGTACCTGTAAATATACTTAGCAACTTTTTTAACTAGGTTCCAGTTTAGAATTTTTAAACATCCATGCAGACGAAGTCATTGGCAACTATTAGTTAATAATAAAATTACAAATTACATTGAGCAAGGCTTATGAGCAATGACTTATTTCGTGGACAAAATACAACCATTTCACATGAGATCACAGTCTTTTCAAAATGGAAAACAGTAATGTTAACTTAAACCTTTACTCGTCTTACTTACTTACTTTTCAAACCCGCTTATCCGTTAGGGTCGCGGAGGCAGCAGCCCTATGGAGGATCTCCAGCGATTGCGATCTTCCACCATCAGGCGCATGTCCTCCCTGGTAATATCCAAGCGACTCGAACCCAGATTCTCCATGTAGTCTAGCCATCTGGTTCTAGGCCGACCCCTTGGTCTCTTACCCACCAGCTTGGAAAATAACAACTGCCTAGGAAGACTAGTTTGCGGCATCCGTATCACGTGGCCATACCAGCGCAACTGAGATCTCTCAATGCGGAGTAGTGGCTCAACACCTAAAGATTCCCTTATTGTGCTGCTGAACACTATCTAGTAGGGTAACACCTGCCACACCTCTCAGAAATCTCATTTCGGCCACTTGTAACCGCGATCGCACTCTTTCGGTCATTACCCAAGCCTCATGACCATAGGTGAGAATGGGGACAAAGATAGATTTGAAGACGGAGAGCTTGGCTTTGTTACCCAGCTCGCGTTTCGTTACCACGGATCGCCACAGTTCACGTCTGACACAGCTTGCTGCACCGATCCGAGCATCCAATTCTTTCTCCTGCCGTCCATCACTCGTGAATGCAATCCCGAGATACTTGAATTTCCCCACCTGTCTCAATGAGGCTCCCTTAACCTTTACTCATATTACATGTAATAAAAAAGAATTAATTTATTGCTATTAACTAACCTGATAAATCACTGTCATCGTTTTCATATGCTTCTGTAGTGAGAAGCCCAAACTTTGAAGCCAATTCTGAAATTTTTGCAGAAGTTTCATCTTTGATGTTTTCCTGCTCTTCATCAAAATCTTCCAAGTTTCCTATGTCTTCTTGAATGTACTGCATACTAACAAGACTAGCTATGCTTTGCATATCTTCATCCCTGCAAATAAATATATATAGTAATTTAAAATTTATTTTTTTCTTCTGTGTTTAAGCATATTTTGTAATTCATCAGTTCATAGCTCTACATCTTTCCTGACAGATTAGGGGTATGCAAAAAAAAATAAAAAAAAGAAGCATTGTAAAATACACTAACCTATCAAAAGTCATGGGACAACTCTGATTTAAATGAAAATGAGACATTCCTTTGCAATTTCACTGTTGGCATTCTTCCCAGCACTACATAACAGAGAGTATGCTATTATGAGATGATTCTTGCGTGAATGCTATTACGAGATGATTCAAAGAAAAGAGCTTTCAGACTTCCAAAGAAGTACATTTGTTGGGTGCCATCTCGCAGGCAAAACTGTTAGAGCGACGACACTGACTCTGGATCAATGGCAAATGGATGAATGGAGTGATGAGTCCCGCTACACCATCTGGCAATCGGATAGATGGATTTGAGGATGGTGAACACCTGGCAAACGTCATCTGCCAAGCTGTGTTGTGCCCACGGTGAAGTTTGGCCGAGGGTCGGTGATGGTGTGGGGGTGCTTTTCATGGTATGGGTTGGGTGCAATCGTTTCTGTGGACGGACATCTAAATGCAAAGCGTTACCAAAACATTCTCGACAATGCAGCACTCCCATCTCTCTGGCAGCACTTTGGCAATGGCCCTTTTCTGTTTCAGCACGATAATGTGCCTTGCCATAAAGCAAGAGCTACAGGCACATGGTTTGATGAAAAGGGAATTCAAGAACTTGACTGGCCTGCCCAGAGCCCTGATCTGAACCCCATCAAACATCTGTGGGACGTGTTAGAACATTGATTGTGCGCTTGTGCTGAACGCCTGAAATCCGTGACTGAACTGTCCAAGACACTTATGGCAGAATGGCGAAAATTATCTGTCAAAACGTATCGAGACCTTGTGGACCGTATACCCCAGAGAGTAGAAGCTGTGATAGCAGCAAAAGGTGAACCAACAAGATACTAAAATAACGGTATGTATATTTTTGAGTGTTTCTATTAAAATGGTGGTGTCCCATGACTTTTGATAGGGTAGAATAGTATGCTTGAGAAAGGGGCATACTATTTTATACAGTTACGGCACCTATTTGTCACATCATATAAAAATCCCATTTAGTGAATTTAATGGTTTTGAGTTTTTATAATCCTCAAATTTATTTTGGGCGTGGGGTGGTAAGACTTTGAAAAAGCTGTTATTTTGGATAGAGACTATACTTTATCAAAGCAAAAAATAAATGTCCTGCTTTGACAAAGGATAGTTTTTAAGTTTTACGTGCTTAACAAAACGATGAAATCACATTTATGTGCTTAAGTAGAAATATACAGGATGTCCCAAATATTCGGTCTCATTGGAAATATTGAAATGTTGCAGATTGATAACACATAAATAAATAAAATGATATCAGAAAAAAATGGAACGAAAAATTTCACGACCAGGATCCAAACCAGGTCATGCGTTCGTTGCCCCTACCAAATGGGCCATTGTGAACACGTTTCAGCGAGGCTGTTACCAAATGTTCTTAAAGACTACTACATAGTCAAGATGGAGGACCAATAATAGGACAGGCATCCAACTTGCAGATCAGGAATTCCTCCTATCCAAACCATCAGAAAAGTTTATGAGCACACATAAGAAGAGAGACAATGAGCATGATACTGTGGTAATTGGTTCAAATCCAGATTGTGGAATTTATCCTTCCATTTTTTCTTATGATTGGAGTATCATCTTCAGTTTCCATTTATCATTTCTAACAGATGACTAACAAGTGACGTACATGTAGTTGTACGAGGCATTTTTTTTTGCGTGCAAGCATACCTTGGAAGTGGATTCGTGCGTATTGTTGAGTAGTGGAAGAAAGAAGATGAGCGCACAATAACACACACATGCACATGTCTTTGTATGGCTATATGTGCTCAAATTTTTTCGTTTTCTTAGATTAGCATTAGATGAAATTTAGCATTTTCCAATTTTGCAAGAATCAATACTAGCTTTAGATGACTAACATATTCCTGTTTCAAACAGAAGATAATAAGTAAACTAAAGAAACTTCTTCGAGCATATCACAATAACAAATGGAAAAAGGAAGGAAATGTTCTGCGACCTGGATTCGAACCGGGGACCATGCCTATCGCTGGCATCGCTCTTACCAACTGAACTACTGCGGATACGAACCGCATGATTTATCTTCTATTTGAATTACATTTCATCAATTTATTTTGAACCAATTCCTGTCTTTTGAGTTTGGGGCCTGCTCTGCCAATTGATTATTTGATTGAATAAATTTCATTTTGATAAATTTTAACTCAATTATTTTAATTTTGGTAAAAATTTTAATTTTAGTAAAAATTCAAATTTTAGTAAAAAAAAAAAAAAAAAAAAAAAAAAGGCAGCTAGACAGCTCAGTACACCAGCTGTTCATATGGTTTTGATGCAGCAATTTGCAAATGTTTCAATCACTGTATGCAGTAGATTCTCCCGAGAAATTTCTACCAGCCAGGAGGCATGAAAACAATAGCCAGATGGGGATAGAAGAATTTATGCAGCATCACGAGGATAAAATAGGTGCGAGTCGTTTTTGTCATTTCTCCACAATTCTAAGCGTGAGCCATCGCAAAGGCAGCATTTGATTAATTGTAATCAAATGGAATCGAGTAAATATAGATGAAAAGTTCCACAATGTGGATTATAAGTAGGGACCACAAATCTCTTACTCATCAACTGGACTACCACAGATACAATTACAGCTAAATCAATCGGTTGCATTTGGTCAGTATTGCTGTAATTACAATAGAAAAAAGTTCCAGGAATAGCAATATGGTAGTATTTTATTACGAATCTGTGTGTTTCGAGGAACTCTCATCATCAGGATTCTGAACAACTACAAAGGAGGCAGTGGAAAACCACCTGATTACATGGTTATTGCCTTCCAATCAGCATGAACTGAGTCAACACTGATTGGTGGGCTTACAATAGCTGAAGGTAATACACAATTTTGCCTATTTTTGGTTGGCTTTTTATATACAATGAAATAGAAATGATTAATACAAAAATTAACAATTAAATAGAATATTAAGATTGAAAAATAAAATAGAAATAAAAACTGGGGCAAAAGACCGACTTCTGATCTTTCGACTGGGCAAATGTCCACATACATGGGCCCCGAAATAACTAGGATATCGAACATATTCCGAGAACTTGGGATGAAGATCGCATACAAAACGGCAAACAAGTGCAGGTACGCATTGAATCCCAAAACACCAGTTGAACACACGAATATATATATAATACATGTGGCGTGTACAAGTTAACTTATCCATCATGTGGGTGCTATTACGAGGGATGCACTAAGAAGTCTTTCAAGGAACGTTTCTTCGAGCACAGAAGATCATGGACCAACCGAGATGGAAAGTCAACGTTCGCAGACCATCTAACATCACAAAAGCACAGGTTTGGAGCGATTGACGAAATTATGTTAGTTTTAAAAATAGTTAAGGACCCCAAGAAGATAACCTACAATGCCCTGGCTATCAGAAAATCTCTAAAAACGGACAAAGATAAGATACTGAATAGCCAGACGAATTTTGGCAAAAACCCTATCTTAGACGTCATCAATAATATTATTTATCCAACACAAAGCGCTATCCCACGATAACCCTACATTTTCCACCCTATATTTACTTCAAAGATAAGGACAGATTTCCAGTGAAAGGATAGTTTTTTCATGTCTCCGGACATCTTGCCCAAAGACATTTGCCCCAGTTGTTCATCCAGTAGAATGATCAGAACCAGGTCTTTTCAAACTTAATATTGTATTTAATTATTATTTCTGTATTAAACATTTTTATTTCATTGTATATAAAAAGCCAACCAACAATCGGCAAAATTGTATATTACCTTCAGCTATCGTAAGC
Source organism: Rhysida immarginata (assembly GCA_023313115.1). Lineage (NCBI taxonomy): Eukaryota > Metazoa > Arthropoda > Chilopoda > Scolopendromorpha > Scolopendridae > Rhysida > Rhysida immarginata. The sequence goes on along the minus strand of JAHWFO010028035.1, from coordinate 792,344 downwards.
CCGCCAATCAGTGTTGGCTCAGTTCACGTTGACCGGAGGGCAATATAACCAGGTGGTTTTCCACTGCCTCCTTTGTAGTTGTTCAGAATCCTGATGATGAGAGTTCCTCGAAACACATAGATTTGCAATAAAACACTACCATATTGCTATTCCTGGACCTTTTTTCTTTTGTAATTACAGCTAAGCTGCTTCCAAGTATCCTAGACTGCTAAACACTTTTCACCATCACTTTAGAATCAATTTTCATCAGCTTACTGATGGAAGGAGAAATTATCACCCTTCACCCCAGGTGCCTGCTCTATAATTAGGCTTTGTTTTTGACTGCTTAGCAGTCTTAGGTCTATGGAGACCACAATAGTCAGCAAGAGACTTGTGGTCCCTGGTGCGAATCCAGGTCGCAAAATTTTTTCCTTGCTTTTTAATCTATATTTAATTTTATAATAGCTTCATTATTTTCATTATCGCTATATAAATGGAATTGGGCAAAAATTTTGATATACATCCCGATATATACCCATGAGAGAAAATTTTGATACTTCAATAGATGTTGCACTTCCACGGTATGGCCATTTATTACACCACCTATACAAAAGCAACACATCTATAGCAGCATACAATGTAGGTTTACTTTTCCACATAGTCCCCAAGAAACCCTAAACATTTATCCGAACGATCAACCAACTTTTCGATTCCGGATGCATAGAAATCTCCTCCAGCGTTTTGTAACCACATGGTGACAGCCGCTTTCACCTCCTCATCGTTTTGAAATCGTTGTCCACCGAGTTCTGTTTTGAGCTTACCGAAAAGATGAAAGTCGCATGGCGCTAAGTCGGAACTGTATGGAGGATGTTGCCAAACCTCCCACTTGGATCGCTGCAGCAGTTCGCACGTTTGGCGGGCCTTGTGAAGTGTTGTGTAATCATGCAGTGATTTCACGATGAATGTCCGTGCAATTCACCCATAGAAATCGGATTGCTGCTCGCACCTCAAGTTTGGAGTGGACATCCAGTTGACGCACCATTGCTTTTAGCCCGCTAGTCACACAAAACACGACGGGAAACCACAGCAACCGTCCTATCCGGCGTCTGCGCAGTTAATGTTCCTTTCTCTGCTTTGCCCAAGATTGCGACATACAGCGTGCTCCTGCGGCGAGTTAGTGAACTTACTTTTTGATCTCCCCTCGTATATAAGTATACAGAGTGTAAATTATCTCCTTCAAAAAAACTACACTACGATGTAGACGAAATTCAGGCGATTAAAGATACTTGGGGTCGCAAATCGCAAGCAACGCTGTAAATTGAACCTTAAACTAAGCTGAATGGCGTGGCGCTACATAGCATGAGCCAAATTCAGCATGGAATTCCAAACAAAGCAAAACAAAAATTTCCAAAATTCGATGAACGAATCACCAACCATTGACTGCAAATTATCTGATTCCACGATAGAACAAGTCATTATATAACAAGTATCTAGTCATTACATTTGTGCTTTTATCATGTTATCGCGCCCCCCCCCCCCCCCATATTTCATTTCCAACATTTGTATCAAGTAAGGTGGTAAATACTTACGTGGCTTTGCCTTCTCTAAGAAAGACACAGGAGAGGGTCAGTTCCAAATGAGCTGACTCCACTTTCTTGGAGATTGGCTTCAAGTTCAGTTTTACATCAGATTGTGATGGAACTAGAGATGCATACTGTTTCATGTTGATACTTCCAGAAGCTACTTGTCTGCGTTTTCCTGTAGCAGAAATCTACAAATATCAAAAAAAAAAATTTCAGCTAGCAAATCTACAACTCAAATTACAAGCAACAGACAATTTCATTTAATGTGAACACAAAAATATAACATAAATTAAGTCGTAACAATGGATTAAAAATTACTGAACAATCAGATAAGCTGAGATAAGAATTATAATAGCGGGAACAGCTGAAGTGCAACAACAGTAAGATACTTTGCTATAATGAAATTGGCAGGCTTCAGTTTCTGAGATCAGGGAGTCCTTTTCATTCCTGATAAGGAAACCCAATCTGTTGGGTTGAAGGACTAGCTTGTCTAGGTGATGGTAAAATTGTAGTCTTGAATCCCAATTTTAATTCTAAGGTTTTGTGTACTTTCATTTCCGTGATGTACTTTTGAGGACACAATGGTTACAGTTCTATCTTCGTTGAAGTTTATTGCTAAACCCATTCAGTTAGTTTCTTGATATCGGAAATGATACGATTCTGAGCATGACATCTATCTATTGCATTATATTTCTTGGTTGGATATATGTCATCGACGTATGCTCTGATGCTGAAGTCTAATGAAAGATTGATTATACGAGGGTGAATCAAATGAAAACCGCAAAATTGTAATTAAAATTCCAGATTTCGCCCCACAGTGTTGTAATTCTGCAGCTTCGTTAAAAATGAGTTTAGAAATATCCGGTAGGTGGCAGGAAAGTAGAGACAAACAAACAATGTCACAGCAGGAGTTTAAAAGTGGCCGCCCCACTTCAAACATGCACCAAAGAAGTTTATGAATGGTGATGTATGTTTGTCACAGAGGCAAGATTATGAATGGAGTGTGAAGTTCATAAATGGTGTGACAGCTGTATCAGATGCCCCTTGCCTGGGTCAGGCACAACAAGTTGTGATGCCAGAGAATATTGCAATAGTTGGAGCCTTAGTATTGGAAAATCGCCGAATAACAATTGATGAAATTGCAGAACTGTTAGACATTAGTAATAGTTCAGACCACCACATCATTTCAATAAGTTTCACACATTTACTACTCAAAAATCGGATAACTGAACACTGTTCATCTTTAAAGTGGGGTTGCCATCTTTAAACTGCTGCTGTGACGTTGTTTGCTTGTCTCTACTTTCCTGCCACCTACTGGATATTTCTACAATTCCTTTTTAACGGATCTGCAGAATTACAACACTGTGGGGCAAAATTTGCAATTTTTGCGGTTTTCATTTGACTCGCCTTCGTATAACAAAAAATGAATTAACAGATCAAGATGGGTCCATGAGGATTTAATCTTTTGCCTTACCTCAAATGTTAAGTTACTGATGAGAAATAGGAAAGAAAATTCCACAGCCTGGACTCAAACGAGGAACCTTTAGCTGGATGCCACTGACATGCTAACCAATTGCACCACTGCACACAGAAAAGCAGTATGCTAATTACATGTCCTTTGGGGTTGTTAGAGCAGTTACCTAGTCCACAGGCTGGGACTGTGTTTCCTAAAGCGTAATATTCATTAAAGAATAGCTCAAGATGGGTCCGTAAGGATTTTATCCTACACCTCATTTTAAATGTTAAATTATTGATAAAAAATATTTACTTCAAATGAAATAAACAAAACAACTAACATTCTTCATTTTACGAGGGTGAGTCAAATAAAAGTGAGCCAACCCGTCCCGCGCAAAAAAAGGTTTGGTCCATTATCTGTGATGCATGTGCATAGCACACAGGCATCTCTCATTTACGAAAGTAACACGAGGATAAAAGTTGTTTAATGCTCTCATATCATGGGTTGAACACAGTTGCGTGACATAATGGACGCTCCAAAAGATGAACAGCGTGGTGTGGTCAGGTTTTTGACAGCTAAAAGTGTTTCTCAACACTAAATTAGTCGTCGTATGGCTGCCGTGTATGACAAACATTGCATTTTATTGGCCACTGTGAAGTACTGGAGCAAACAGTTCAAAAAATGACGTAAAAGTTGCAAAGACGATTCAGGACTGGGCCAAAGCCAGCATGCAATCACCCCTAAGACAACTGCACAAGTTGACGAGCTGATTAGACAAGAACGGAGGATAAGTATCGATGAACTGGTAAAGCATATGAACATCAGTCACGGTTCGGTTCACATCATAATTCATGACCATCTCGGTTATCGGCTCTTCTGTGCTCAATGGATGCCCAAGATTCTGAACGACAGCCAGAAGACGGAGAGGTTCAGCACTGCCTTGACTCATCTGATCTGGTTTGGCATAGAATTCACTCACGCTTTTGCCCGGCGGATAAAATTTCATCGCCGACAATGCCCACCTATAGATATTTTCACTATAATAATTTGACGGCTTGGCCTTATTTTAAAAGGCAAATCCATTTCAATTTTCGAGGCCTATTTTGTTTATCTTAATGTCATTAAATTCATTTTTTTTTCTTAATTTGTCAATAGTAATGGATTCATTTCACACAACTGCGTTATCCCATGAACATAATGACGATGAGACTAGATCAGACCAGACTGAGGCCAACAATTTGTATCATCTGATCGAATTCGGTTGGATTTGTTAAGGTAGCCATTCACCTACAGGAAATTTTTGAGGTTTGGACTACGCAGTCCAGACCTGGAGGAATTCCCCAACGTGGGTGGAGGTAGCCTTGAGGTCACCTGTGGACTGTGTAGTCCCCAAAATTCCAAACAACAAACAATTCTTTTTCCACCTTGAAGCCGGAACTATGCAGTCAGCCCTTTGACGACAGTCAGCCTCAAAGAAAGCCTCTCCCATGTGTGAGTGAGGGCTTGATAGAGGAAATCCCAAGGAAATCCCAGAGGCTTTTTCCTTGACAGAAGGATTGCAGACAAAGTGCTATACATTGTTACAGCATCATAAGTCATGCTTAATTGTATTTCTACCAATAATAAGCCCTAAGTTATGACTTTGTATGATGGTAAACTAAGAAATAAAAAACTCTTTCACCACAACGATATTAGATTGAAAATATACAACCTGATACTGGAAGTACTTTTCGGAAGCAATTGCTTCCATCATTCAGCAGCCCAGGAGCACCTCAAAAAAAATTGAGAGAACTGCCTGTGTCTTGAAACAGCTGAGTATTTATAAGGAACAACAACCAATAAAAGAAAAGGCATAAGAATCATTTTCTCTG
>JAHWFO010028035.1:753904-787055 GCA_023313115.1 Rhysida immarginata | reverse complement strand
TTTTTTTGAGGTGCTCCTGGGCTGCTGAATGATGGAAGCAATTGCTTCCGAAAAGTACTTCCAGTATCAGGTTGTATATTTTCAATCTAATATCGTTGTGGTGAAAGAGTTTTTTATTTCTTAGTTTCCCATTACAATTATCCACACTTGTCTTTTTTATTATTTACTTTGTATGATGATGTAACAATATATGACGTTTCCGTCCATAGACTATCTAGGAGGTGTTGTTAAGGTAGCCGCACACGTATAGGAAATCCTTGAGGTTTGCACAAGAAATCCTGTGCAGTCCCCAGAATCCTGAACAGAAAACAATTTTTTTTGAGCCACTATTACCTAGTTTGCTTTAAGTCTACCAATCAGCTTTGAATGTATCTCTCCTGATCGGTGGACAGATATATATTTGGTAACGTGGGCCTGCCTCATTGTAGCAGTTTCCTGCCCTGAAGAGTAAGTTAATGTCAAAACGTGTAGGCTATACCAATAAATGCTACCATATTGCTATCTCTGGACCTGTTCTTATTATGACGCTGAAGCTATGCAGCCAGATGCGGCGTCTATTATGTTGACAACAGTCGGCCTCGAGGAAATCCTCTCTGCGTGTGGGCAAGGGTTTGGTAGAGGAAATCCCCAAGGAAATCCTGGCGGCTTTTTCCTTGAGAATTTCTTGCACGTGTGCGGCTACCTTTGGACACATCCTAAGAGTAGATAATTGTTGACTGTTATTGTTGGCTCGTCCTATTGTTGTATAGGCAGTATTATTGCTGCTGCCAGATTGAATTTAGAAATTTAAACTGCTGCGTAACAAAGTTTCCTAATACTGATTTTTATAACTTCTGGCTAAGTTTCATTTGACACCCCTTATGCAATTCCTATTAAATAGCTCTCGTAAATTCTACAGAAAAGGATTTTTTTTTTTTTTTTGAATGAACTTACATCCTCAATAACAAAAACCCAATCTTTATCTTCAAATTCTGAACTCCGTGCATCTTTAAATAATGTGACCGTAATCTCTATGTTTTCTGCCACTGGCCACACCACCAATCCTCTGTATGGGTTCTTCATCGTGGGCTCCCATGCTCTGGGCTAAATAATAACAAATTAAAAAAAAAAAAAAAAAAAATACAATATATATATAAAATGTTTTTCATAAGGAATATTTTATTAATCTGCATATCAGATTTTTTTGATATTTATTCATATCCCTAACAACAATGTTTATCCTATAATAAGCAATGAAAAAATAAGAAGGAACTATGGTGTGGAATTGCCTGTATATGAAGGAAAACGCTCTTATCACAAAAAGAACAACAGAGTCTCAATCTTGTCTTCGATATGTGTATCCGGCATTCCATATCTCGGATATTCTTTTGTGGTAAGAGTTTTTTTTTTTTTCATATATCTACATTAAACAAGAAATATTTATGAAATATTTAAGATTTTAATTCATTTATGGTAAAAAGGAGATCAGAGAGATTGCAACAACTATCGAGGCATCTCTTTGCTCAGCATTCCTGGGAAAGTGTACGCTAAGTGTCTGGAGAAGAGAAGTCGGGAAATAGTCGACTCCAAACTGTCGGGGGAGCAGTGTGGTTTCCGACCTGGCCAAAGCACGACGGATCACATCTTTGCTCTAAGGCAAATCTTTGAGAAATCCTGGGAGTATGCAAAAGAGGTCTACGCTTGCTTTGTGGACCTCGAAAAAGCATATGACAGAGTTCCTCGGGAGAAGCTCTGGCAAGTGTTGCAAGAGTATGGAGTGGATGGGCAATTACTGGTTGCTATCATGTCTCTGTGCGAAAGCTCTGAGATGTGTGTCCGGATAAATGGCATTAAGTCAAGACCGTTCACCGTGGGTGTTGGACTCCGCCAAGGGTGCGTACTGTCGCCCCTCTTATTCATTATCTTTATGGACTGGATAGGCAGGGGCAGCCGAGGCAATGAGCCTGTTTGTGTGGACGACTGCCTGGTGGAGAGGTTGCTCTTTGCTGAAGACCTTGTCCTCCTTGGGTCTTCTCGCACGAACCTTCAGCATGCACTAGACCGGTTTGCAGCCAAATGTGAAGAAGATGGGATGAAGATCAGTGTGGCTAAAACCGAGGTTCTGGTCCTTTCAAGACAGCCTGCTCAGTGCGCTCTCCATGTTAGGGGAGCCTCATTGAGACAGGTGGAGAAATTCAAGTATCTCGAGATTGCATTCACGAGTGATGGACGACAGGAGAAAGAATTGGATGCTTGGATCAGTACAGCAAGCTGTGTCAGACGTGAACTGTGGCGATCCGTGGTAACAAACGCGAGCTGGGTAACAAAGCCAAGCTCTCAGTCTTCAAATCTATCTTTGTCCCCATTCTCACCTATGGTCATGAGGCTTGGGTAATGACTGAAAGAGTGCGATCGCGGGTACAAGCGGCCGAAATGAGATTTCTGAGAGGTGTGGCAGGTGTTACCCTACTAGATAGAGTGTACAGCAGCACTATAAGGGAATCTTTAGGTGTTGAGCCGCTACTTCTCCGCATTGAGAGATCTCAGTTGCGCTGGTATGGCCACGTGATACGGATGCCGCAAACTAGTCTTCCTAGGCAGTTGTTATTTTCCAAGCCGGTGGGTAAGAGACCAAGGGGTCGGCCTAGAATAAGATGGCTAAATTACATGGAGAATCTGGGTTCGAGTTGCTTGGATGTTACCAGAGAGGACTGCTGCCCCCGCGACCCTAACGGATTGAAAAGTAAGTAAGTTATGGTAAAATTCAAAAGTTTCTCTAAGATACGAGGGTCGTTTTTAAAGTAAGAACTGATTTGTAATAAAAACAAAACTACAATATATATTTTCAAAATTTTTTCTTTGCCAGATTCTATGTACCTTTAAATAATTTTCCACATAGTTACCAAGTTTATTTCAGCATTTGTCATAGCGCTCCATGTACTTCCGCATGATCACTTCTTAGAAACCACGCAATTTTCACTTATCGTCACTGAAATGCAGGTTTCAGATGAACTCCTTTAGATCCCAGAACAGGAGTAGCTAGAGGTCGGAATGTAAGGCGGTTGGTCAAGTTGTTCCCAACTAATCAGATCTTTTGATTGGGAACACCTTGACCACCCGCCTTACAGTCCGAACCTCGCTTCCGGTGGCTACCACCTGTTCCGGGATCTAAAGGAGTTCATCGGCAGCCTGCATTTCAGCGATGATGAACAAGTGAAAACTGCGTGGCTTTCTTCACCGGCCGCAGTTTTAAGAAAGTGATCATGTGGAAGTACATGGAGCGCTATGCCAAACGCTTAAATAAACTTGGAAACTACGTGGAAAATTAGTTAAAGGTACGTATAATCTGGTAAAGAAAAAATTTTGAAAATATATATTGTAGTTTCGTTTTTATTACCGGTACTTCAAAAACGACCCTTGTAAAATCAGAAATGGATTTCCTGCACCATTCTTTCATTCATGTATACCTTTTAAATTTGGCAATTCAAATAGCCAGGAAAAAAATTTAGCATTAATTGCATAATCTAAAATCTGTTCACACACTACCGGATAATTCAAAATGAATAGTACAAAAAGAAAATGAATAGCTCCACCATTACAGGGTTCACCTAACTAGTCATGCTGTCTGAGTAGTTGTTGCTACAACTGCAAGAAGAGGCACTACATTTATTTTGCAGCAAGATGGTGAATGTCACACCACAATGGCAAGACAGGTAGTCAGTTCCTCAACCAACATCTTCCACAATATTGGAATGGCCATATGGGTCAAAACAAGTGCCCTTGATGTTGTGGCACTCAGTTACCAACCTAACTCCTTGTGATTTTTTTCTTTGGGGGTATGTAAAGAACAAGGTTTCACTCTCATTTCCCACAGTTAAAGCAAAGGAGAGATGATGCAGCCAACTCGATTCAAGGATTTGTGCTCAAGTTATCCAGCACAGAAAAAATGCTGTATCATGAAGTGTACACACATCAAATTCTGTCAATGTCCTTAGAAATTTGGAGTTAACCTTTGATGATATTTCGATTTTAAGAAATAGATTCATTAGAGCATGAAGAGAAAAATCAAGATCCATGCAAGAAATCGAGGTTGCCTATCGAGCAGCTAATGAAGACAAGTTGCTACATAACGAAGGACAAGACTTCAACGCAGTTTTCGAAATCGTATGACGTAGTTGCATTGCTGCTTTGGAGGAGAGGGTTGGAGCAGGTGCCCTAATATAAGTTTTCTTTTTTGCCATTCATTTTGAATTAGAATCTATAAAATCCCAACAAATTGTCTATCTTGTTTATCTGCAATATTTCATCTATCACTATTTATATACGAGGGGGGCTGAAAAGTAATGCCTCCATGGCTGTAACTTTATTTTTTAACCGTTTTTTCAAAATTCTTTTTGTATCTGATACTCACATTTCTCCTCTATGTAATGCACTATTCACTTTTCGACATAGTACCCATCCCTTTTCATGCATTGTACCCACGCGTGACTAGTCGAGTGAACCTGTCAGAGGAATTCCGGGGTTGTTGTCAACACCAAGACCGAACGGCAGGTTTCACCTCGTCGTCAGAACGCAACTCATGCCCCTTAAGGTGCTCTTTCCTCTTTGGGAAGTGATGAAAGTCGCAAGGTGCAAAGTCTTTCATTTTTCAACTGCAGTTTTTCATCTTTGAACTGTAGGCGCTGCAACCCCCTCTGATGTGTGGCGTTATTGTGCTGCAGAAGAGGATCCAAAGCTGCCATTCAATCTTCGTGTCGACGACAACCCCGGAATTCCTCTCCGACGGGTTCACCCGACTAGTCACGCGTTGGTACAATGCGTGGAAAGGGATGGGGACTACATCGAAAAGTGAATAGTGCATTACATAGAGGAGAAATGTGAGTATCAGATACAAAAAGAATTTTGAAAATCGGTTTAAAAAAAAAAAAAAAAGTTACAGCCATGGAGGCATTACTTTTCAGCCCACCCTCGTACCTCAGTTATTCTACTGTGATGTATAATAAACTGCACATTTTATAAGATATTGTATAATTAAAAAGTACTATGATGTACACTACAAACATGCCAATTTATTAGACCCCCTGACAGTTTAAAGCAAATTAGCTTCATCACACCTTTGTCAGTAGAGGGCCAGACCAATAAAAAAGGAAAAGCTGGTAGTAGAAGTGATTTGTTTCTGCAGATACGGTAAACCACACAATTTCACAGAACTTTGAACGTGAGATGATTGTAGGAGCTTGGAGCCATGAAGCGAGTATCAGGAAAACCAACACATTTGTGAAATGTTCAAGAGCAGCTGTTGTAAAAGTGATTAAAGAATGGACTGTCAGAAAAAAAACTGGGTCTCATGCAACTTGTAGCCAAATGCTTGGGCAAAACAGTGTGTCTAGTTGGTTTGTTTTCTTTTGTTTGGTATTAATGTCCTTTTCAGCTGCCATGGTCATTTCAGGACGACAGTGTGTCTAGAATTGTAAAACTGTAAAAATGAGCTACAGTACAGCAAGCTATGGCAGAAACCACCTATCAACATCTCATGAAGTCCATGCCAAGAAGAACTGACCCAATATTAAATGCAAAAGATGACCAACCAAGGGCTGAAGAGGTGATCATAATAAATTGACCACTCATTGTATATAATAAGTTAAATTCATCGGCTGACCCCTTGAGCTTTGAAAATAGCAATAGCCTAGGAAGGATCCATGTTATGTGGCCACACCAATGCAACTAAGACCCTTCAATGCAGAGAAGTAGCAGTTGACCTATCTAGTAGGGTGACGCCTATCACACACAAATCAATCTCATTTCGGCCATTTGTACCCACAATCACACTCCTTTGGTCATTATCCATAGCAGGGTTCTCCCCAGAAAATTTTATCAGGTGGGTGGAAAGATAAAATAGCTGGGTGGACATTAATTTAAAACAAATAAAACATTATGCAGTATTATGCAGCTTTTCATGTATTCAGTCAGGAGATCACCAAAACCAGCTGGGCAGCACACCCCTTCAAAAGGATCTGGGGACAACCAGGCATAGGTTAGAATGGGGACAAAGGTAAGATTTGAAAATGGCAACTCACAGAAATTAAACAGGTTTTAAATCTAAATTTGTGGATCATTTTGAGTGATCCTGAACTCGGATAAATGTTTCTCATGCCATGTCTGGCTGCAATGGGAAGGAAATCTCCAGATGCAGTTAAAGGAAATCTCCAGATGCAGTTAAAGGAAATCTCCAGATGCAGTTCATGTGTTCCATGAACAGGCTCCCCAAACCATCATTGGAGATTTATTCCATCACATGACTTGGCTTGGCACTACTTGATCTTTTTATAGCATTAAACAAATTGCAATGACAGGCAGATCACATACAAATAAGGTCTTGCCACCTATAACGCAGCAAACATCACAATATTGGATGCTGCTTGAGCCTATGGCATTGAAGCTGTATGCTAACACATGTACCACAGGAGTATCACACCCACATTTATCCTTGGTTTTCAGCTGCAAAAAAATTTTTAGAAAGCTTAATGTCCCTCTATTTACTACATGTGAACCCAAATAACTCAAACTCTGATAAGTCAAATTCCTGGTTAATTCAAACAATGGGGGGGGGGGGGGGCCGCGGCCTGGTTGTCTCGTCGGTTGGCTCGCTGATCAATGGAGTTAAGCAACTGCAGGCATGGCAGCTGCTGGCTGGGTGACAGCCAGTGGCTTGAAGACCACTGCTGGCTGGGACGGCTACTTGGGGCACAGCTTTTAGGGGACTTTAGTCTGACCCATTTGCTGAGTGACCAGTGCTGGTTGTCCAGCAGCTGGTGATAGCCACTGGTTTGTTCGTCCGCCAGCAGCTCTTCCATCATGAACCCCCCTGTGCTTCAGAGGGCACGTTAAGCCGTCGGTCCCAGCTGCTACTGTCATCTCGTAGCAGTTGTTAGTTACTGGGATGGTGCAAAACTCCCTGAAAGGAGTAAGTGTTGCAGATTATCGTTCTGCGATAATCTACCCTCTGTACAAGATAAGATAATTCAAACAATACTCTAAATCTTATCCCACGGGGCATTTAATTAACAGAAATTTCACTTGTCAACTCAAATTTTTTAATGAATCACGGAGAGCTCGAAGAAATTTTTAGTTTTAGTGAATAGGAGCAAATTCATTTTGCGTTAGATCCAGGAGCGCTCAAGCAAAGTTTTTAACAGCAGCCATACATTTCTGATTGATCATCGCCATTTTGTTTCGAAACTTCACTATCGCATTGCCTTTCAAGATGTAAAAGTGACCAAAATTCGAGAAAAAAATTTTGAATTCTCTGTGAAGTTTCTAACATAAAGGAATAAAATTCTCAGATATAAAAATGTTTAAAATGTAGCATGAAAACTGCTCAATATGTCCCCCTTCATTTTGAACAATATGCTCGAATCGCAAAACCATATTTTCCACGGCTGAACATAGTGAGTCTGCCGGAATATCCAGAACATGGTGCCAAATGCAGTCTTTTGGATCTGGCACAGATGCAGATCTTCTACAAATAATGCTAATGGGCATGTGCCATAACACAAATGGGTTTCATCACTTGTTCAATATGTGCAAATACCATTTGTGTTACAGCGTCATCTATTGGTGAATTTGGGTACCTAAATTTTTTATTTAATAAATGTTAAGCGCATCATTTGAGTTATCTGCAGTACATATTTTGTCTCATTTGTATATAATTTATTTTTCGCTAAACCTGTACGCAATCATTTTGTAGTACCAGGGTTCTTCCCAGGCCCTTTTGAAGGGGTGTACCACCCAACTGAATATACGAAAAGCTGCACAACTATGCATAATGTTTTATTTTTTATTGTTCTCCGCCCGGCTATTTTATCTTTCCACATATCTGATAAAATTTTCTGAGGAATAAGACTTTTCTTTTATTTTTATTTTTACCACCCTTATATTAGCTCGCTCTTGGATCTTGTGAGATGGTACGGAACCTTTCAGTCGAGTTTTGAAGCACTTCCTCTTTTCCATTCGCTATTAAATTTTGCATATAGGTTTGTTCCTGATGACAACACATTTAAGCAATTTTTCTTTCCGATTTCGGGTTTTTGCCATACAAAAAAAATTTAAATAGATTCGTTTTTCCTTCATGTCTATGGAGTTTTATTTGCGTGGAGCAGTTTGTGACGTCAGAATTTGTTTTGCCGATAAGATTTTTTCTTCTAAGTGATTAAAACTTAAACTTTCATTTTGAGAATAAGGGTGGTAAAAAAAGCTTCATTTTTCTCTTTTTACTTTTTTTTAGAACAACTTATATGGTTGGCTCACGCAAAACCTGTAGAGTTTTTTTAAACGAGATCCCGCTCTTTCAAAATTAAAAAGCACAAATACGTGCATTTTTCATCAAGTTCTCGCTCTGTGAAAAATTTACTTTTTTGTGCATTTGCCGCATCATTGCAGATACCTTTGGGACTGAGAATTGAAATACTTTTTTTTTAACTGTGATAATGGTAAAATTTAATAGTAGAGATGTGAAAGATGATAAAAATTTCATAATGAGCAAATACAGGGCGTTTCTAAATTATCTCCCACATTCTACATTTTTGTTACTTAAAAAACTATTATAGATTTTAACGTGATTTTTTTTATTCATAAAGAAAAACTCAAAAAGTTTCTTAACATGCCTTAATAAATTTCAATGTGCCCCCTCCATTTATGGTGTGAAGGACATCAAAGCGAAACTTGATTTCCTCCCGTGTTAGCTAGCATTTGGAGGTGATTTCAGCGATTGTTTCAATTATTCTGTTCTTGAGTTTCATTGTCATCAACGTTGGTCTTGTACATTCTGTCTTTCACATATCCCTAGAAGAAAAAATCCAGAGGGTTTGCATTGGGTGAGCGAGGGGGCCAAGGAATTTGCCCATCCCTTCCAATCCATCGTCCTGGAAAATTCGTATCGAGGCACTGCTTAACTTGCAGGCCCAGTGGGGAGGTACTCCATCTTGTTGGTAGACTATGTTGGGCTGCAATTCTTCCACCTGTGGAATCAGGTAATTCTCCAGCATATCTAGGTAGGTTGCAGCGTAAAAGAAAGGTCCGATTACTCAATCATGCATTACACCGCACAAAACATTAACCTTTGGGCTGTTGCATATATGCTCCCTTAGAACGTGTGGATTTTGTGAGCCCCAAATGCGGCAGTTGTGTCTGTTTACTGTTCCGGAAATATGGAATATTGCCTCTTCAGAAAACAAAATGTCCTCAAGGAAGGTGGGATCATTGTCGATTTTTTGGAGCATATCCTCAGCAAAATTCTTGCGCTTCGGTCAGTCTTCTGGCTTCAGTTCATGCATCATCTGGATTTTGTAGGGTGTAAGACGAAGGCAGCGCTTCACTATTTTATGTACGGATGTCATTGGCATATCCAGTCGACGAGTTGCTTGGCAAAGTGATTTACGTGGACTACGATGGAACACCACCCTGACCTTTTCTACTCTGTGGTGTTGCTGAAGGTCTGCTAGCACCCTTTTTGTGTAGTAACAGGCTGCATGTGTTTAAAAATTTTTCATGCCATAGCTTAATTGACTTATGATTTGGAGAATCCTTTTTAAACTTTGGTTTGAACATTCTCTGAACTGTAATCATTGACTTAAATTCCGCAAGCCATAAAAATGGAACAATGCGCCAACAATCGTACCACGTGCCAACCGCATGTTTCATTATCAACTTACGCGAAGCTAAGAAACTTTTTGAGTTTTTCTTTGCGAATAAAAAAAAATATGTTAAAATCTGTAATAGTGTTTGAGTAATAAACATGTAGAACACCGGAGATAATTTAGAAACACTCTGTACTTGACCCAAAATGCGATTTTTTTTTTTTCCCCACCCTCGAACCTCCTTATTTTTCCATTTATATGGACACAAATAAGTGTTTGATAAATACAAAATTTTAGAGAACATGCAGCGTTTCTTAGAATTAATGAGACCATGTAATTATAAATGGCATACCTGAGAGCAATATCGCCGACTTCTCCGGGTCCATACAACACACAAATTATGTGGTGTCCTGAAATTATTTAAAGCATTTATGTAGGCTCGTTCTTTTTAAAATCATAATTACATGTATAAAGCCCACCAATCTACCCCACAAAAAATTTTTTATTTCTCCTTAAAGGATCCGTGTGAAATATTAAAAAAAAAAAAAAAAAATCTGTCCAGTATTATAAAATTTTACATTAAGGATGTGTCTGAAAAATCCAATCGGTTTTCTCAAAGCCCATCACAAAGCTCATTTTGGAGTCACCAGAGACTGACTCGAAATTTGACTATGTCCGATCGACGCGGGAAGGATGCAGGCATACGTAGCTGGCTTTATTCATTTTAATTATCTCCCGATTCGGACAACCCTCGATTCATAAAGTAACGACCGGTCGCGTTATGAAAACGCTCATCGCGACCGTTCGTTACTTTATGAATCGAGGGTCATCTGAATCGAGGGGAGAAAATTTAAAATGAATAAAGCCAGCTACGTATGCCTGCATCATTCCTGCGTCGATCGGACATAGTCAAAATTTCGAGGCAGTCAGTCACTGGTGGCTCCAAAACGAGCTTTGTGACTGGCTTTGACCGGTCACAACCGGTCGGACTTTTTAGACACACCCTATATGAGCTGAGTAGTCATTAAATTAAAAGAATAAATTTAAAAATCTTCCAAATTATCATCTCATGAAATAAGGATAAAATGTTTGATAAACTTTTGTCCATTTAAACTTTGGGAAATATTAATTTTACAATTTTAAGTGTTGTTGCCGGTTTGTTAGTCCTTGGAAATGCCTCTTTGCGTAACATCTCATGGACTCGACTAGGGAAAAGAATAAAGCGGTGATTCTCCCTTGCCTTCCGCATTTTTAATGACTGCTTTACGTGCCCTCCAAAGGCTTTAAGTAGGACTTCAAGAATTTACACTTTGCTGAAGAATATCTAGTGTGATACTACGAATACGGATACATGCAAATAATGTCAAATACCCCTGGTTTTGTATATTTCTGGAAGATTACACGGCAACTGGTATAAAAATCCAACTTCCTGCTCAACTGGTATAAAAATCCACATTCCCACAAAATTCATTGTACAAAGATGGCTGGTTACATAGTTACAAAAGGTCTTAATTGCGTGTCTTAATTAATGGGTCTTAATTATGCTTTGTCATAATTCAAAGCAGTCTATTAGAAACAGGGGTCTAACAAACTTGTCTAGCTGTAAACTATTTAATTAAACAGCAATTAAAAAAAAAAAAAAAATTAAATTCCAAAATAATAAAAACTTACCATTTTTTACCGCATTCAACCATTAACTCATGGTAAGAGGCAATAAATTGGAACTTCGCAGCTCTTTTGTTCACTCTTTGTAGTCGTTTCCATACAGAACTCATCATGCGACCGCAACATGTACTTTCACTGTATGTTTGACCAACTGTTCTTTCGAGTGTCGGTTGTACTTTGGGTGGAGGAGGACGAGCTGGACGTGGTCGACATGAGCTGAAATCAAATAATAAACATTCAATTAGATTTTAAATGCAAGATTAATAGTTCTAAAATAAAAATTTGGAGAAAACCCCTTATTGTTTTGTTTATTTTTGAGAGCAACTGAAATTCAACTCATTCGATTGGCAATATCTTTCTGAATTTTCCATGATATTTGCTTGTGCTTTTTCTAAGAGTAACTTTATACATTTGGCTAAAAGGCATTTTGGTAATGCTTGTGCATGTGCAGTTAAACATTATTTAGTAAAAATGCTTGTATTTTATCAAATATATAATATTTTTCTATTCTAATTGCAGGGAGGGTGTTGCCTTTAGTGTAGTTTGTCAAGTTTCCTGAAAAATGGCATTGCATTGGGTTGAAAACCCTGCATAAACAAAAACAACTTACTAAAGGAACCTTTACATCTCCATGAATATACATGCTATTCTCATATAAACAAACATAAGTAAAAGAAGCATCATAATCATATGCTACAGCTACAACACATTTCAACCATTATTTTCTACAGGGTAATCTCGAACATTATTTTTTTGTTCAATTTGTTGCCGATTCCCTATTTGCCTTCGGGACAAAACCTTCACTGAAATATAAGGCGTAACATAGTCTTTACAGCCCCTCAAGTTTCAGGATAATTCGTTAAGTATTTTTCTAAATATTCGACAATGTGTCTAAATTTGAAAGTGTGCATTTTCAATTGAGCAGTTGGTGTATATCTACAGGATAATAGATTCAAACATTTTTGTGAAAGAGGTAGTTTGAAGATGCTGCATTAAGAAAAAAGAAAAATATTTAGCAAAGTTGATGTCATATAACTATCAAGAGTACTGGTATCTGCATGCACATTTCGATTCTGAACCAGTCCATCCGGATGGACTCAATCCTGCAAAGAACGCCATATAATAACTTCCAAACCAGATCGAGTTCAATCCAGTTAAACCAGGTGGTTTGATCTCAGGGAAGGTCAATCCACCTTTAAGTATGTAAACATTCCATCTGGATCGAGTCCAACCAGAACACAGACAAAAGACAATTTAGAATGCCACGTGTAAAGTCTGTGATAATTTAGATTTGTGATGTCAGACCAAGAATGGGTTCCATTTTATTTCTTGTTCAAAAAGCTGGAGACCCCTTAAGCTAATGACAGATTAACACCCGATCAGACCAGAGACAAAAATTTGCTTGGGCCCGAATTTGTTATGTGATTAGAAATAAGTATCTCATAATTCATCACCAGACCCTTTAGGATATTACAAGCCCAGGAAACCATCATTTTAGATGATGTCTTTCTATCATCTGTCACTGCCTTAAGCATTATGAACATTTGAAAAGTGATGTTTTTGTATATTGGAAATGTTCTGAAAGATACAAAAATTATTATAAATGGACACATAAAAAAATGAAACATTATCTTCCTCCAAAGGAGTTGTAGGCACGCAAAGAAATAAAATAAAATTTGTGACTTCATTTTCAGTTAAGAATGGACATTCCAGTGATTTGAGGTTCTTGCTAGAGACTGCTGCATAATTCCCGCAAGGCATCTTTTCATCCAGATTAATACATGATCAGATCTGGATTAAGTCAGGTGCATGTAAAAGCAATGTTATAAGAGATTTGGTTTGACTATCTTGGCCATGGTTATTTCAAAAACCATTCATAAAAAATCTCCAATCTTGAAACACAAGTCAAGAATTGAAATTCACTGTAAACATTAAGGATGAACAACTGTATAATAAATGGCATGCACTGCCACCAACCATTTTCCCGAACCTACTGGTGATGTAATAAAGAAAATAAGCCAGAAACAATGGAGCAAATACTGTTTTCTTGGTTTACGCACTGGTGATGCTTTGCAGAGGCAGTATCCAGACAATTGTCCCCTAGAAAGCATTAAGAATGAAAAACTGTATTTGTTCCAACCATAAAATATTAAATATAAATATGAAAACTGAAGGCTCCTATTTAATTAAAAAGCATAAAGCAGCTTTTGTTGTTGTTTTTAAATTCTAAGTAAAAGTATCAATACAGCTTAGTGTTAGCAAAAATAGACATGAAATTAAATAATCAGGGGCCGAAGTGGCTTTACAAGGTGGCTTTAATGTGGCAAATGCATTCTATTAATGCTATCTACAATGAACTAAATAAATGCAATATTGTAGACTCTTTAACAGCAATAAGGGCTAAGTGTTTTCCAAATTTGATTTTGTTTTTATTTCCTTTTGGTTTAACATTCATTTGCACATTTAATTGAATAAAGGGTATTTTTTTTTTTAATTTTAACTAAAAAATGAGACATCTTGTAGTGGAATGGTCATAGTATTGTACTTCTTAACGAAAAAAATAGAGGCTTTACAATACTGCATTATAAAAACGACGACTAGTTTCGGCTTTATTACCTGCCTTTCTCAAGTCTGCATAAGAGAGGGGTTACAATGCTTTATATACACAATCTCTGGTACACGATTGGCTCGTAAAATACAACATAAAAGGGGAGGGACAAATTATGTGATTGGTTGAACAATACAAAGAAACAAATTAAAGGGCTAAATATTTGTGATTGGGCGAACTTTACAAGATATTCAAAGAATCATAACATATTGAAGGGCAAATTTTCGTGATTGGTGGAACATTACAGGTTGCGATTGGATAAATTACAAAAAGTCTTTTAAATTCCCAACAATATTTCGACAGCTACCATCTCTTACGCCAGCTGAAAGACTTCCACCTTATCCATGAACTAGTTTCAGTGAATTTCTTATTTGAATTGATAATGAATTTAAAATGAAGGGACTGTAGACAAAGCAGACGCTTCTAAATGAGCTGAGCACGTGATGCTGTTTAGAGTTGGATACCAGCTCCTTCACTGTCAAAACTAATACACTGTTTTTTAATAGATCCTGATTGGGGAAATCTATGAAATATGAAATTTCTATCAGTTTTTATATTTCCATATCCAAACAGAGAACAAATTGAAGGCATTCTGACATAAAACAGATTAGCAAAATCTTAAAAATATGTAGTCGAAGCGAAACTAAAATCAAAAGAGACTAGAATCTCTGTGACGAAATTCCCCGAGTTCTCGCAGCAGGAAATGGCATCATGTTTCGTCGTTTTCTCTGGAGAAGGGATGGGTGATCAGAGGGTCAATTTCTAATTTTCCGAGGCATTTTCTTAATAAAATATTAAGATAAATCTAAAAATTTTGAATGATACGAGGGGTTGTATCATTCAAACTGGTTGGAATTTGACTATGCCATTTTGGGATAATGTACTGTGACATCTAGGGAAAAGAACGTAGTGTTCAGCGTGGTTGGTGGCATGCATAAGCCGCTCTCACATGACACAGGAGAGAATCAAGCAGTTGTGATTCCATCCAAATGAATTCCTCATCGAATTCCTTGAGCATGGAAAAACCGATAACAGCAATGCGTACTGTGAGACACTCCGCAGCCTACACAAGTCCAAGAGCAAACGGCCTGGGCTGCTCACGGAGGGACTGATTGTGCTCCACGATAATGCTCGTCCACACATCTCCAAGGTCACAAAAAGTGTACTGGACAAGTTCAAGTGGGAGCAGCTTGAGCATCTGCCCTATAGTCTGGACACATCGCCCTGCGACTCCCATCTGTTTGGTCTGCTAAAAAACATCTCAAAGGGACAACGAACTGACGGGCACAGTGGAGAACTGGCTACTATCACAGCCACAGCAATTCTGGGAACAGGGAATCCTTTGGCTCACAAAACAGTGGGATAGTTGTGTTCAGGTGATTACTTTGACTAAAGAGTTCGATTATACCCACAGTGTTGTTTCATTTGAACACCCCTTGTATATACTTTATTAAACCTTAATTAATGTTACAAAAAAAAAAAAAAAAGTCGAATTTTTCCGTGGAGTTACCTTTAAATGAAAGGAAACAATTTCATGGCCAGAGATTGAACCATAACCACGGACCACGACTCTATGCTTGGCTGCTCTAACCAACTGAACTATAGTGGACATGCTGTTTAGATGTCTTATGATGAAGTCGTATGGTAGCCAACTGATAGAAGTCACTCAAGCCTGCAAAGTAGGCTTTTTTTTTCCTTTTCCTAACTATTTTAAATGATGAAAATCATCCAGTTCGATTTCTTTATTTCATCTT
Organism: Rhysida immarginata; assembly: GCA_023313115.1. Lineage (NCBI taxonomy): Eukaryota > Metazoa > Arthropoda > Chilopoda > Scolopendromorpha > Scolopendridae > Rhysida > Rhysida immarginata. Next base: position 771,414 of record JAHWFO010028035.1, on the reverse strand, counting down.
CCTTATTTAATTATTGGAGTTATTATTGACAGTGTTATTTAACCCCTTGTGCTCTGATTTGACCTTGAGTTAGCAGGGTCAGAACTTTCTATTTAAATGGAGGAAAAATTCTTCGATAGACAGTGCAATAAACAACATGAAAAAAACCCACTATTTATTAAGATATTTGTATGAAGTTTTTACAGGATATTAATTAGACATTGTAGTTTACATTTTTAGTAGTCAGAATAAGTATGATAACGTTTTTATAATCGTCATATGTTTTCTGTTTATACGGTTGGCTATCGAAACATTGTTTGGCGTATTTATTAGTTTCGGAAGAAATCATTTCCCAAAATGTATCTGGTAAAATTACAGAAAACACATCTAAAGGTCGGGGATTTGATCCTAATCCGTTTCTGAATCATTACTTTCGCATAAATATCTTTCAATCTCAGACGAAGATACTTGCTACCGACTGCACATGGCGAAGTTCGATTGACAAGCATTAAATTTCTTTTCGATTTTTGTGCCACCTATTGAAGGTTTTTAAAAACTATAAAGTGTATATGAAAGAGAAAGAGATACAGAATGGTAAACAATCGCCATCTCATGTTAAAATAGAAAAAGAAAATTGCAGTGGAAACTGAAACTTCAGAACGAGTCAGACTCGTGGTCTAGCGATAAGGAACTTGAACCAGACAACGAGTCAGACTCGTGATTAGTAGCCAAGGGGTTAATTCAATGAAGAGAAACTTTGCAATTATTTGCTGTTTAGCTGTCATAAAGAAACTTCCATTTTATTTTCTCTATTGGAGAATGACAATCTACAGTTTTGTTTGTCTCAATCTCTTGGTTTAGAATAATTTTTTTTCTTCCTCTAATTGATAAACACCTGCTTCTTCAAAATAACACATTCATAATCTCATATTAATAAATGTTAATGCAGTGTCCGCGCAGTCTGCTCACTAAAGTGCCAATGGCGACAGTTCAACTAATCTGACGAATAAACAATCTCATTTGGCAAACATACTATGCTAATTCTATTTATATGCAAAAATTTTTATTTTCAACCTCAAAAATGCGATTATCATGTGATTAAATTTTTTTTAATTTTAAATTTGGCTAAAAACATGAAATTCTGGCTTAAAGAAAATCTCTATTGTCTAAACCATTGGCGATAAAAATTTCAAGTACTGCGCGGTCACTGTTAATGGTATGATGTTTATGCCAGTTAAACTCTATTTGATTCATTATATATCTCACGTTGTATTATATATTGGTAATTATTCTTAAAAGTCCATTTTACAATACAAGATTTATTCCTTTAGAATTAGCTGACTTTCGTCCTTTCGGTCATCTTCAGATTCATTAAAACTGGTTTTTAAATTTCTTACAATATAAATATTTTAATTTTGAACAATATTTGTCTATTCATTATTAATGTAACCAGAAAAGCATTAACCATGAATAGACAAATATCGTTCAAAATTAAAATATTTATATCTTGTATTGTAAAATGGATATTTATGAATAATTAAAATCTATTTGTAATATAAGAAATGCTTTTCGAATTATGCTATTTCCATTAAGTGCTATAAATCTATTATAAATTTCAAAGTGTAAAAAAAAAGACTAGTTTCTCTTTCCCAAAGATCTCAAAGTAAGTCAATGGTTGAAAGATAGCATAGGCACTTTTTACTCAAAAAGAAGAAAATCAAAAAAATAAAGAGTTAAACATTAATTAAAAAAAAAAGCAACAGAGTAAATATAAATGGTTGCTCTTAAGTCCTAACAATAGTTCTGGGCTGAAAGCCAATGATTATATCTGACAACTTTAAACTATTAGAGATTGTAGAAAAGCAGTCTTTGAACTCGAAAGAGCTTACTTTTGGATAAAAATAACAATTTTCTTAAAATTTAGTTAGGCTTTCAACATTTATGGAAAAAAAAAAAAAAAGTGTTTATTTCTTTGTGTGCATTAACAAATTTCTCAAAATGACTTTTTAAAAAATTTCATTTACTCAATTATATAAAAATTAAAAATAAAAAAATATGAAGAATAATTAACAGTGTTGCTTGTCTTATAAAATTAAAACTGCTGAATTGATGAGTGAATGATCTGCAATCAAGTTATGACCATGCAAATTAATAATAATTTCAGGTATGTTTATTTATAAAATTAAAATTGCCATTTCTTAACTCTCCTACAAAATAATCCCATGCCTAAGAGATTTGAAACCATCCTACCTTGTCATTGTTACACAACTGGATCAACACAAATATTCTTGTGCTCAACAATTTTTTTAATAAAGTTTGATGTTTACAAATTTCAAACCAAGTAATGTTTAGCCGTGTGTGATACAAGTGAGTCAAAAGAACTCGAAGTCATTTTAACTGGCATATTCTCAAGAATTAAATGGCCTCCTTCCAGAGCTACTTAAACACATGTGAAGAACTTAAGACAACAACCACTTACTATATGCAGATGCAATTTGAAAAATTTGATTTCAATGAAATGGCCCTTATGCTTCTGCAACCAACGGGTGTGTTACATTAAATGATTTCATCTACAAAATGTGTTAAAATTCACATGTCAAACTATATATAGAGATCAATCAACCGAAGAACGTGGATACATTCAAGTTGTATTTGCATATGGTCAATGTTCAGAGTGCAATTTTTCTTTTTAACGTGAAATTAAAAAAAAAAAATACGTAGAGTGTATTTTAAGATTTATAATGTGGTATGTCACCTACTTTATATTTTAACTATTCAGGGAGGAAAGTAAATTTAATTATGATAGCATATTTGAAGGAGGGGGGAATCACTATTTCCTTATCTACAGCTTAAAGTAGAAGTAAAATATACACAATGAAATAATATTAAAACAAAAACCTTTAAAGGCAATAAAGCAAATTGGCAAACAAATTATCAAGAGCATCTACATACGAGTGCTATTTTTTTTTTCAACCTCCGATGGGGCATAAAAAAAGACAAGTGTGATTAACAAAACGTTTTAGCGTAATTTTTGAAATATAACACTATAAAATCTCGTTTTAATGTATTCCAACAGAACTGAAATTTTGAACGTTAATCTGAGGTGAACATTAATCTGAAACTTTGGGGGGGGGGGGCATATCAGAGAAAGACTTTCATCCAATGAAAGTCGTAATGAGAGGATAGCTTAGCTAGGTAACATAAAATTAGAATGTTAATCTGAAGTGAACGTTAATTTGAGGTATGTTAAAGTGAAATTTTTTAATATTAAAAGAATAGAATTTCTGCCTGGGATTTTAACGTTTTATTTTGAAATGTATGTTAAAGTGAAGTATGTTGTAACGTGATTTTACGATAGGCAGAAAAAATAAAATAAAATTTAATAACAAACATTACTACTTATTTTAAAATATAAATTTTAGTTAATATTACTTTAACAACAGCAATGAAATTATGATTTTTTTCAAAAAAAAAAAATAATTTTTGGGTGGGGGGCATATATCCCCGTAAATTAAATTACAATATTACCAGGAGTCATGTACAATCAAAGTTATTTTTGATATAATCACCATAAAGATTGAGACATTCGTCATACCAGTGAATGAGTTTTCCAATACTCTTCGTAGCAGTTTGCTGCAGCATGTTGAGATAGGTTTGTATGGAGTCTTGAAGCTCTTCGCCGGTGCGGAAGTGCTGTTCTCCAGACCTTTCTTCAGCTCTCGAAAGGGATGAAAGTCACTCAGTGCTAGAACTGGGCTGTACGTCGAGTGATCAAACACTTCCCATTGAAATTGCTCAAGAAGTTGTTAGATTACCTTAGCAATTTTTCGAACGTACAATTTGACTCTTATATAATTAATCAATCAGAAATACTATTAAATACCTTTCGTCCACTTGATGCAGACAACCAAACAGTGGTTCTAACGAACAGTCAAATTCAAATCTTAATCACTGCAGCAGATGTAACTGACTCTTGAAGAGTACCAGCACTAGGAGTAAAAGCAGATGCTGTCACAGGACACATAAATCAAATATCTTTTTATGTTAATCGAACAGGATTATTTTTTGGTCAATGCTTGGAAGTCAGCGGTCGTGCATTGTCATGAATCAAAACAATTCAGAAGACGACATGCCTGTTCTTTGTTCTGAATGGCTCTCTGCAGGCGACATATCACATATCTTCCAATGAAGAACTTCAAGACGCCTTGGAAACCTATCTCCACATGCTGAAGGTATGCAGCTACGAAGAGGATATTGAAAAACTCATCCATCGGTATGACAAATGTTTCAATCCTTACGGTGATTATATCGAAAAGTAACTTTCATTGTACTGGGCTCTTGGTAATAAAATCATTTTGTTATTCACACTCATCTTTAATTTATGCTCCATCAGAGGTTGAAAAAAAAAATTACCCCTTGTACATTATAATACGGTAATTAAACCAGAAGCCCTTTATGCAGCGGAAACACTTTCTAGTAACAATCATGGTCTAATTGAAAAGCTGGAGGTTAAGGAAAGGAAGATTTTAAGAAAAATCATAGGTCCTAAATTCTATAATAATAGATTAATCCACATTCAAAATGAAGCTTTATATCAAAGAATAGAAAAACTTTCAGACACTATGAGAAAAAGAAGAATTGATATTTTTTGGACACATTCTCAGAATGAATCAGAATAGATTAACCAAAAAAATCTTGACTACTTCTATAACAAAAAGAACAAAAAAACAAAAACGAACCAAATTGGTTTAAGGAAATCAAGAAGGACTTAAAAGAACTACAAATCATGGAAAAAATGCTTATTGATAAAACGGCCAAAAAAATAACCAAAGGAGTGAAGAAAAGGTTCCAAGTTAAAGCCAAACGAACTATCCAAATCTCTGAGGAAGAAAGACAGACAAGATCAGAAAGAATGAAGCAATACTGGGCTAAAAGAAAGGCACAAAACATTAAAAAGTGATTGATCCAACTTATTCCAAAGTCGAGTGAAACAAAAGAAGAAAAAAAGGCCCAAATGGAACGTCTAAATTGTAAGTGGATATTTAACAACAATAATAATTGAGATTACAATTTCTTTGAAAACGATAACATAAAAATAAAATAGCAGCACAAAATAATATCTAACTGTTCATTTCATTTAGTTTTTATTTTCTAATTTAATTTTTATATTTTGTTTTTATATTTTGCTAATTTCATTGTCATCAAAAAAGTTGCGTTCTTAATTAAGTCCTAATTTATAGTCAAAAATAAAAAACATTTCTCTCTATATACCATATATTTAAATACAATCAAGTCTCTTTTAATGTGGTAAATATATTATACAGAAAACCACACACAAAAAAATAACACACAAAAGAGGGGGGGGGGGGGCTCTATTCCACAAGGAGAAATGAAATTCATATTCGGTATTTCATTTCTCCTTGTGGATTAGAGGTTCCCCCTTTTGGTTGTTCCATTCCAGCGTTTTTGCTTAACTTTTGTTTTATTATACATTGCATAAATCTCTACAATCACAATAAACCAAAGCAATGAGTTAAAATTAACAAAAAAAAAAAAATCTATAGAATTTCAAGAAAATAGGCATGCCTAACAATTTCTGTCAAAATCTGAAAGAAATTATGAAACTTAAATTAGTTTTGAGCTAACAAGTACACAAAGTTGTTTGAAGCACTTTTTTTTGCATGCATTGGAAGTGATGGCATTGCACGACAGCGGTAGCGCTTCAGAAGTGAAAAGTTCAAAAAACATGGCGGAAAGAGTGGGGGGGGGGGGGGATTCTAGAAATTAAGGCGTAGACTACTAAGGTCATTTTGCGTCTTTTTCACAAGTTTTATCTGTACGCAGCCCAGGACAAACACAAACATCCATGCCCACGGCGGGATTCGAACCCACAGCCAGGCGGACTCGAGAACATGGCGGAAAGAGGGGAAGCCTAATCAGTAGTGGCGGTCAGCAAAGAATTGCAGTTAGAACAGTGTTATTCATCAGTTTATAAGATGAGGTATTCATCCATGAATACTATTTTTATTTAAAATTATAAACACCACGATACATAATACCTCACCAACGCAATGTATCCATCCACCTTTGACATGACGGAAAATTTACGAAGATAACCGAATTAAGGAAGGCAATTAGTTAATTTTAATAATCTATTTTGAAAAACTAAGTTTAGAAACTTGATTATCCATTCAACTATCGTCTGCTTCTATTTTCGTTGCCTTCATGTGAAGTGGATTCATGCTTATTGCTTGAACACACACAAAGTTTTAACTATTGCTTTAACAATGGAGTCTTTGTATGGCTGTGCATGCTCAATTTTTTTCATTTTTGTGGTTTATTTTGAAAAAAAAACAAAATTTTGCATTTTCTTATTTTGCAAGCATCAATAGTGGCTTCAGATGACTAACATATTGCAAATCGGTGGGAATCTGTGAGGTACATCTTCGTGTAATTCCCTTGCAAGTTTTCAAATTAAATCATTAAAAAAAAAAGAAAAAATTAGGCATACAGTAATGAACAGGAAAAAACCACCTCACAAGCAAAATTGCACTACACAACCACCCACATGTTATGATGCAAAAATCATAATATGATGCTTAATGCAAAACTAAAAATATTCTATGAGGAGGCAAAATGTGGCAACACAATGAAATTCATTTGACAGATCTAAATGAATAAAAAAGAAAGGAAGGCTCCACAATTCATTAGCCCTACCTTGGAACAATGCTACTGAATGGAAAGACAGAAGAGCAGATCATCATATTTCAATCTCTCGACGCAAATGGATTGCTTTGAGTAATCTCATCGGCAGATATCAAGGAATGTCTTGTCAAAAGCTCATTGCTTACACACCAACCACAAATATGTAATCAATATGCTGTTCATATACAGGTATTTACAACAGGGAAGCCCTGAATTTCAAAAGCTTGTTGCATATACTTTCAGTACTTGTATGCTTTGTGCAAGTTGAGGAGTCCTCAGCTTTGCATGAAATATGAAGTGCATAATTTTAAAGCTACATAAAACAATTCACATAAAAAGACACCCAACTGTATATACAAATTATTAATTACTCATGTATAGTCAGACCCCTGATTTTATTATCCGCAAAAATAGGAAAGCAGCAGGGCTCGTGCAAGACCAACAGACTGGAATCAGATGTTACAAGTTCTTGCTCCCCCCCCCTTTTTTAATGAATTTTAAGATTAAACTCCCCTTGCATTATGAAATCTTTCTCACAAAGCATACTGATTTCACTACCTTGAAATGTCAATTTCTATCAACTCAAAACCTGACATCAGGGTCAAGATTTGAAGCTACCATGAAAGAATGTTAGCTACTGCAGAAGTGGTACCAAAAAAAAAGATATTCATATTTTAAAATATGGGAATTCTAAAAGTCTATTTTATAATAAAAAGGAAATAGCATATTTAACAAAGGGGAAAAATCAAGAGAAATCCTGTTTCCTACTAAGAAACGAGGGTAAGTGATTAAAACTATGATAATTAAAAAGAAATAGCAAATTAGCTGGCCAATGAGAAAACTTAACATTAACGTTTTGAATGTCCTGTTTTAAGGGGCAGAAATACTATGTTTTTTTAAATTTGATATTCCTCTAGGAAACTGACAGAAACCAAATTTTCCAGAGGAAATTTCAATTTTTGGGTGTGATTCCTTTGACCTTGTATCCAACTCCGCTAGCAAGTTGACGTACATTATTTTCCCAGTTTGAAGCCAGGTTAGAGATCAGAATTTCAGATCTCTTCTTAAGTATTAGAGGCCGTTCTCATTTAGTAATGTTGAGAATCAGTTTATAGCCGTTCCACAAAGTGGCTTCAAACACGCTAAATAGAGTTTGTGCATTCATTATTGAACAGGGATGCCATTTCGAACAGACATTGTAAAGAAATGGTTTGATTGTGCACATCCATGTAAGATGTAAAGTTTATAAACATTTTTACCAGGTATGAAAATATGAAACCGGAATTTTTATCTAGAAAATACACGTTTATTGTATGAAAATTATAAAAAAAATTTTATTTCAAGTACTGCCAATCGCTGGCTATCCATTTTTCCCCCCTGTCTGACAATTTGTGGATGCCACACCAAAAAAAACTGGTGCTCTTTTGAGACAAACCAGTCAAGCATTTTTCATACATTTTCATAAGAAGTGAAGCGCTGCTCATCAAGTGTGTCCCATCGATGCAACAAGTACATGTAGTCATCGGATGGAGCCAAGTCTGATGAGTAAGCCATATGCAAAAATATTTCCCAACTGAACACCAATGCTCAGTTGGCCACTACAAACAACTGGTACTAATGCTCCTAAGTAACATTAAATTCACTCCTAGGTGGCTTACATGCATCTTTGACCAAAGAACTGCTATCTTCAGACTTAGAAGCGGTTACCTGGCAACAAAATATTTTTTACACAAAATTAAAATTTGCCCTATTGATAAATGCTCCTGTGGTGCGCCGGCAACTGTGGAACATATACTATTAGAATGTCCGAATTACCGCCAACAGAGGGAGCAAATGGTCAACCATCTGGCTTTAACTCACACTACACCAACAATGACAAATATTCTCTTATGTACCCCGGGGAAAAAACAAGTGAAGAGAAATATTATCCATGCATTAATGGACTTCCATCAGAGACGCGGACTTACGGTAACACTTTTCAGCCTTTTATCACAAAAAACTACCGTTGGGAGATGCGGGCTGAAAACTGAACTGAACAGTAAGTTTATTCAACAGTAGGTTTATTCAACTGTTATTTGTTACCCATTCAAAGCACACCTATTGTTGATTAAACCTATTATTGCAAAACCTATTGTCCTGGGACTTAAAAAATTTCAGTGGATAGAAGAAAAATATGTTGAATATAGATGAAAAAAGAAAAGGAAAAATTCTGTTACCTGGAACCACAAGTCTATGGTTCATCACTTTTACTAAACTGTCTATCGTGAATACCAGTACAGTAATCTCCAAGCATCCTAAAGACTGCTAAGCAGTCATAGTGAAAGCCCAAGAATTGGGAAGGCATCTGGCTCATAAAAGGGGGAATTTTTTCCTTTCAGAAAACCATCAGCAAGCTGATGAAAATTAACCGTAAAGTAATGATACTGAAGCTGTGCTTCAAATTTAAGATTGAAAATAGATTAAAAAGGAAAGATTCCTCGGCCCGAGCTAATGAGCTGATTATTTTGGCCTGCTATTGATGGAATTGCTAACAGGGTTACCCATATTGGTGAGCAGTATGATTAGTACTATGACAGTAGTCGATATCAGTTCGAACATTGCCTGGGTTATCAATGTCCATGCTCGTGAGCTTTGCAGAGAGTCACGTTCAAAAAATATGCCACAATCTCTGAGGGTCGCTGATGGCAAAAGCAGCACCAACCCCTGTTCAGCCACAGCAATGTCACAACGTGCCCCTGGTAGTGCCCTGCGATCTTTCAACGTGCCCCTGGTGGCAGAAATAAGTAAATATTGTGTGGCAACTTCAGGCCCAAATTAGAGGAAGTATTTTAAGTTGGATTAAGAGAAAAGTTTACAATATTGTTACTACTGTTACTATCAAATGAATTAATCTCAAATTCAGCTGAAGGCAAATTAATAGGAATGTAAAATTTTTTCTGTTTTATTAAATTAGTACAAATTTTATGTATTTTAGTTTATTTCCCTCTACTGATAGTTTGCTGCAAAAAAGATCAATCTCTCTCCCGATCCATCGAAAACTGAAAAGATCGAATCTTCGATGGATCGCTACGGGAAAAGGTCGATCTTAGATCGTGTAATCGATCAATCTCAGAGCACTAGCTCCTTGTGTTTCAGGAGCTCCAGTAAGGTAGGCAAACCACGCTAATGCATGAAATGGATCAATAACATAAATCAGCAATGGCAAGCATGATCAACCGTGAACGTTTGACATGATTTGTGCAGTTGCATGTGGAATCTGTCAAACTTTTTAGACACTGTCAGTTAAGGCAATAACACCAGAAATAAAGTTATAGAGATTTGCATTTAACATCCTTCTACTAAGTTAGCGTATTTACCTGACTATAAGTCGACTCGATTAGAAGACGACCCCATATTTTTGAAGTAAATTTTTGGGGAAAATTTTTTTTTTTAATAAACATGATGGAAGCAAAATTACTTATTTAAAAATTAAAATCTATTGTAACAGCTATCGTAAAATTTCGTTATGATCGAGAATGCCAGTAAATGACGGCACCACTACAGTCGAGATGGAGGATTTTAGCATTAACTCACAAAAGTTTGCAATTTTAAGACAACCCACCTTTTATTGGCCCTTTAATTTGGAAAAAACTTCGTCTTATAATCAGGTAAATACAGTAATTAAAAATTAGTACAGTAATTGTTTAATTTATTACCCTAAATCTGGATGAAAGTAGTCCCAAAACTGGTAGTGAGCATTAGCCACCTGTAATCAGCCACTTGCAGAGCAATACCTTACATTGAAAAACTGAGGGGGGGGGGGGGGAATATGTCTCATTTAGTTAGGTATGTGCCAAGCATGAAGTGAAGCTAAGCCCCAGTGACCATTAGCCGATTTCTAATTTTGAGGCACGAACCATCAAGAGTTGTAATGTCGTGATACCACTATATGTAAATACTCCAATCAATAAAAATAATTTTCCCACATAAAAGTTTTAATGTAACACGCATGCACATTTCGAGGACGAGGTCCTATTCATCAGCATGGTAACGCAGAAAACTGACCCCTCGCATGGAGTGCAGAGAAAATAAGGCAGCGAGTTGCTGCAAGGGTGCTAGCCAACAACAAGAGCCATCCAAAGATAGAAGTAAGGGTTGCAACTAAGAATAAGAAGAACCATCATCCCAGTCCACAAATATTTTAAATTAATGATAATTTTTTAGAAAATAAAAATATAGGCACCCTTGGTATACTTGCATATAAAATATAGCAGATTTGTACTACTACTGTATTAGTTATGTCACTGACCCCTTATTCCTTTTTATATCCACAATGTCCCTTATCAAGAATTGCTTAATGCCACATGGAACTGCTCAATTTGAAGTACAAATCTTCATTGCTTTTATGAATATACTGCCTTACAGAGTATATGGCTCATTTAGGTTTTTATTCATTCTTTAGCTAAGACTAATTAAACTTAAAAGGCAAGTGACGTCAAATTTTAGAAACTATAAAATTAGTAAATAATTTTTCTTATTATATTTAATAAATGTAACAAATATTCGATATAAAATGAATGCCAGGTAAAAAAATCATTTGACACAGTTGAACTACAGAGGGCGTCGATGACGTCATATAGGCAAAACAAATTTTTTGTAGTGGAATGGTCATAGTATTGTACTTCTTAACGAAAAAAATAGAGGCCTTACAATACTGCATTATAGAAACGACGACTCGTTTCGGCTTTATTACCTGCCTTTCTCAAGTCTGCATAAGAGAGGCGTTACAATGCTTTATATACACAATCTCCGGTACACGATTGGCTCGTAAAATATAACATAAAAGGGGGAACAAATTATGTGACTGGTTGAACAAGACAAAGAAACAAATTAAAGGGCTAAATATGCGAGAACTGTACTGTAGGCTGAGGTCTAAAACTCTAACATGTGATAAGAATTATGAATGGTCGGTCATAAATCCCAGTGAGAAAACTGCTGTCATTTTATCGCAGTAGAAAACTGCAGTTAGTGCTCTTATGCCTAACTGGTTAGTCTAATCAAAGCCTCTGTCTCAGCTTTAGTTGAGAGTGACGTCACGAGTGAAGCGGTTACAGTTCGTCTGCATCAAGAAATAGTTCAAATAATTTTCTGTATAAAAATTTCAAAATTTTTTTCTGCAATAATATTTCATATTTTCCTCTTTGATATAATAAAAAAATCAGCAAATAGAAAAGCCATTTGACAAAATTAAAAAAAAAAAAAAAAAAAATTAAATTAAATGAAGTCGGTAGCGAGATTAGATTAAATTAAATGAAGTCGGTAAAATGGCAGCATCTTGTGCCTATGTGAAGAATGTGAAAAGGATGTCAGAAATGAAAGATGATAGAGTTTCCACGAAGAGGATTCAAATATTTTAAACATTAATTTTAAAGAATAATAATTGGATGTTCTATGAGGATTTTATACACGCCATACCTCAGATGTTTAAATTATTGATGAAAATAGGAAAGAAAATTCCACAGCCTGGGATCGAACTAGGAACCTTCTGCTCACCGTGCAGATGCGCCAGCCAATTGCGCCACTGCAGACACGGAAGCATTACGCTATCTACATGCCCTTAGGGCTGGCTGGAGCAGTACCCAGTTCGCAGGCAGGGACTATCTTTCCTACTGGAGTAATAATCGTTAAAGAATAATAATTGGATGTTCTATGAGGATTTTATACACGCCATACCTCAGATGTTTAAATTATTGATGAAAATTTTTAAATTTTTAAATTTTAAAAAAATGATATCTGATAGATACGATTTGACTATTCTACTTTCGAGAAGCCACGCGATGATACTCTAGTATCATGCTATGGCTTAGAGTAACTTATTCTTAAGCTATGGAACTAGTCTAACAGCAGAAGGATAAAATTTTGTGCACTATGTCCGGTAAGCGATGTCACTCTCAACTTAAGCTAAGACAGGATATAGTCGCCTTTGGTTTAACCATCCTAACTGAGAAAAAGACTGTTAGTCCAGTGAGAAATTCTCGCTAACTCTTCTCACTGGTGAGGGTTTTTAACCTCACCCATAGTTGAATATTTAAAGAAGAAAAAATTGCTTGAATATTTAAAGGGGGGGGGGGGGAAGGATTTTCCAAAAATAAGGATGAATGTTTATTGAAAAATACAATGAGGTTGAATTATTGTCTCAATAACTGCTAAACTTTGCATACTCATGGGTTTTTATAGTGGCAAAAAATTGTGGGCAAGCTCAAATCGAACTGAGAATTGAAAACTGATGTTAGAAAGATTATTTTTAAATCAATACTTCAATTATAAAAAAATTATAAATTGAATTAGAGTTAGTTATATTATTTTCTATTTATTTATTTATTTATTTATTTATTTATTTATTTATATTTAAACATTAGTACAGTAATAGTAGAGCACAAGCAGGGACCATTATGGCCAAATAGACTGACACATGGGTCCCTGGGAGGCTCCTCACAAAATAAACATTAAAATTAGTATTAATTTTTCTCTCAAAAAATGGAAGGAAAAATTCTGCGACCTGGGTTCGAACCAGGAACCTCGACTACCATGGCCGATGCCTCTACTTTCTGATGATTTGGACAGGAAAAATTCTCGATCTGTGAGCCGGGTGCCCGCCTCCCATTGGGCTTTCAATCTTTGACATCTCGGTTGTCTTTAAGACACCTTGTGACAGCACGGCTATCTAGGTGTCTGCGATAGCCCAACTTGTAGAAGCATCGGCCAAGATAGTCGAGGTTCCTGGTTCGAACCCAGGTCGCAGAATTTTTCCTTCCATTTTTCGATAAAAAAATTAATACATCATGTTTGGAGGTCATCTCCAGTCTATATTTATTTAATTAATTAAAATTAGCAATAACAATAAACAAAATAACATAAAAAATTAATAAAGTAAATTTAAATTAAGAATAATTAAGGGAAAAGTTAGAAAGGGAAAAACAGAAAAATTAGAGGTAGGGGGTTTGACAATGGTCATCACAGGTAGTAACAGAGTGTAAATTAGAAATAACCAAATCAACTAATCAACTAATAAATCCCAAAAAAGTTGTGCAGTAGATAATCAAATACAGATCCAAGAATTAAGAAGCTATAACACCAAACATAAATAACGTACATATTGACTACAGCTGTAGACAAATAATTAATCAAGTCAGATGCAAAATATTCTAGTTATTTTGACTGTTTTAGTATTAAGGGAGGGGATTTTGAGTGGAAGTCGTGCCCAACATTCGATGCCTGTGTATGATATACAGTGTCGACGGCAATTTAACTTAGTAAACGATAGGCACACAAACCTCGTTGAATAATGGTGTTTATCGAAACTATGAATTAAGGCTATTGGAGTAGATACAACCAATAAAGAATTCAAAACTTTGAAAATAAGTTATATGCTTTATATTAAAAAATAATTAAATTTGACATTTATTGACAGATGGTTTTTGGTGTCAGTTGCCCTTTAAGAAAAGTAGAGGAGATGGAAACTGAGTGACACTCTGAGAAAACAGCTGATGTTTCTAGCAGAGCCTGCCCTCTGTGAAAGCAAAAAATAATTAAGTTTAATAAATAATGTTTTTGCCTTGACAAAGAGTAAAACATCATCAGCTGAAACCTCATCAGCTGTTTTCTCAAGAAATTGTCAGAGGGTAATCCCTATGATGATGTCAGAGTTCATTTACAGCTGAGACAGTTCCAAACCCAAAATTCTCCTTCTCTTATGGAATAAAATTCTTCTACAAATAAGGAATGCGCTTCATTTGTGTGCACAGATATAAAGAGTTTTATTTATGTAACAAGCTATATTACTTATCTTAGGTTTTACCGAGTGATAACCCTTTTTGAGTTTAATTCCAGTCCAAACCTTTTTTTTTTTTTTTATTTCAATTTTTATGTTATTGTCCAATATTAAAATGCTCGAGAAATTATTAAAATAGTTTACAGTTTGCGAGTGCTTCGGATGAGGAGGAAAATTTCGTCTTCAGCAAACAATTTAAAAAACGCACACACACACACCCATCAGCATCCTGTTCAATGCACTGGTGATAACTATCACGAATACATTATCTTCTAGCAAACCACAAGGTTTTTTTACTCGTTTCTCGGGAGTAAACACTAAACGAGTACAATTGTGTTTATTAAATTAGCCGAGCTCAATATTTTGTTTATGGTTATTAATATTAAGATTAATATATTGAGGGGCTTCGCTATATTAAACCACCAAAAGAGCTTTTTAAACTTAAAATATTAATTTTATAAATTTTATATACAAAAGTTTCACGTACCTCTTTTTATATTTTTAAGGAGAGCACAACAGAGTCGTGGCTTCTTTTTATTTATCCATTCATTCTGTATACATAACAACAACACCCTTGAGCACCGTGTAATCAACTCGTTTGACGTCCGCCATGTTATTAGTACTCTCGCACCCAAGCGCTACGACTGCGTTTGTGAAAATCCTACGTTATTTGGATGAAATAAAAGGGCTTTGATTTTTTTTTTAATATTATAAAAACGTTTTTATAATTAATTTTAAGTCATTTATAATTTTTAATATAGAAATTTTTTTTTTTTATAAAATTTCCCATTCGCCTGACGGTGAACCCGCTCTTTACAAGGGTTTGTTTTTTTTTTTTTATTTTCCTTCCCTAGTCTAGTTTAGTAGTGATATTAACTTTTAGAAGTGGTGAACAAAGGGAAATATCCCTTTTCCCTGATCGATTAGAAATTTTTATGTCGTCTAGGCTCGTTGCGATTCCACTGCATCGAGCACTGTGGATTTTAATGGCTGTAGTAAATTTTAAGGGCGAAGTATCAACACATGTCATTCTGTGCTGAGAGAGCGAGCGACTGTTGTTGGGTAGCAGACGAGCTAGGCAGGTACCATGGCGTCTCGCAATAAAAACAAGAGAATGTCGACGAAACCTTTAAAAAGCTGGATAGGTAATGCTGTTTTTCTCGTACTAAGTATTCTCTAGAGTGTAGGCGTTTACCTCGGAGGAGCAGGTGCCCTGATCTGGTCCTCTAAACGAGTGTCGACGCCAGGATCCTTCCGGTGTGTCGGCTGCTACGTTGATTTCGAGTAGCAGAGGGAATGGCAACGGTGTTGCGCCTCGTTCGTCCTACGGCGTGTTGACACCGACTTTATCCCGCGCTTTTCCTTCTCCTCTCGTACTCTGCCCACCCGCACCGCGCCTCCGAGATGCCTAAAGACTCGCTAAAGAACATGAAAAGATAAATGGGAGCGATTTTGATATGACGGATGCCTCGGCTAATCCGACAAAAGTGGAGATGACGGTTGAGGGGGAGACTGGTGTAGACGAAACCTTCGCTATACAAACAATGGCGTCTGCAATAGTTGGCGGAGTCATCGCCTATGTTGCTCGCTTTTTTCCCACGTTTTATAAATGAACACGAACGTTTACAGACACTTAAAGCTGAGATGCAATCGATTGTACACGCTGTCTTACTGAGTACGGCGTAAGCTTAAGAAATAAGATACGATTTAGCCAAAAGCTAATCGCTTAATGGGATGGCGAAAATGTCAAGATCAGAATCTCTCATGTAACGTGCACAACACAAACCATAAAACACACTTGGAAAGATATTTTACAAGTTCCTCTCATAAAAAAAAAAATCCCCCCACCGATTTTTATTTTAATCCCATCTTCTAGAAACAAACTAACCATTTTCTCACATGATCCATAAAAAAAAAAATCACTTTAAAAAACTGACCCCTCACCCCTGTAAACATTATGATCTTATTACCTTGACGCACAAATTTATTGTTAAAAAGTGTTGCAGTCACTTAATAAAATTTATTTTAATATAAAGTGTTTATGATTATGACCTCAGCTTGTAGCATTAAATGAACATTTTATTATAACAGACAAGTTTTTAGAATGTTCGGCTACCTTCAAGGACCTTTATAAAATTTCCATTGTAAATAAACTTTAGAATAATTTTATATTTTTATATGATAAAATCTCGTTCTCCATAAACTGCCGATGGACCTTTTTTATCTTTTCATTTTCTGAAGCTTCTATTTTTAAAAGAAAAAAATGATTACAGGTGAGATAATATTAAAAAACATATATATATAATTTATTAAGTACTGTAAGACTCCAACATAAGTCACTAATTGGTTCCCTGAAAGTGTGACGTAAGTCGAAACAATACATGGGTTTATAAATAACTAGATAGATACCCGGTGTTGCTCGGGCTCTTTTTGGATGAAATTTTGCAATTTCTGAATATACAGCAAAAATGAACAGTATTATCCACCTTTTTCTCTCCAGCACTGCATCAAATCCACTCAGCATTCCAAAGCGATCAAAGTTGTGTAGAAGTGCTAAAGGGCGGTAGTTGGAGGGGCATCCATTTAAGAGCATTTTAAAAATTCTTTTCGATTCTTCAATATGAATTTTTCTTATATTAATTCAAGCTTTTTTCATGGGTTCATTTTTCTGTATACACTATGCGATGATCTATTTCAGTATATACAGGGTGTAAATTTTAAGTTGACAAAGCAGAATAACTCGAAAAATAAGCTTCACACGAAAAAATGCGTATAATCCAAAGTTGATTATTTTCGAGGGGGCATCTGCTGGTGCTAAAATTAGCCCACCCCCCCCGGCCCCTGGGGGTGGGGCGGGGGGCAACTTTAAAATTTCAAATGGGAACCCCTATTTTTTATTGCAGATTCAGGTCCTACATAAAAAACTACGTACATTTTGTCTGAAACATTTTTTTTTATTTTTGGTAGATGGCGCTGTAATTCAAGAAAATCCATTTTCTCATTTTTGCGTGGAAAT
>JAHWFO010028035.1:649867-753894 GCA_023313115.1 Rhysida immarginata | reverse complement strand
ATTTCCACGCAAAAATGAGAAAATGGATTTTCTTGAATTACAGCGCCATCTACCAAAACTAAAAAAAATGTTTCAGACAAAATGTACGTAGTTTTTTATGTAGGACCTGAATCTGCAATAAAAAATAGGGGTTCCCATTTGAAATTTTAAAGTTGCCCCCCGCCCCACCCCCAGGGGCCGGGGGGGGTGGGCTAATTTTAGCACCAGCAGATGCCCCCTCGAAAATAATCAACTTTGGATTCTACGCATTTTTTCGTGTGAAGCTTATTTTTCGAGTTATTCTGCTTTGTCAACTTAAAATTTACACCCTGTATATGGGCTATTTGAATCACAATGGCGATAGCGGTAACCATATCATGATGATGGTATTTAGGAACAAAAATCTCCCTGTTTGCTGCGTACATGGAGAGAAATGCTTTGGATGTAGCAACAATAAAGGAGTTGCTTTGTTGAAGCAACAATACAATTTGATGCACCACGAAAAAACTTATTCACTATTAATATGTAGGTTTTTGGGACAGGAGGAACAATTATTATTTTTTAGAAATTTCATGTAGACAGTGATCTTCCTCTTGCTTTGAAGGTCAAGTTTGCACAATTTCATCAAGATCGGAATAAAACTGTAGATTTGTATAAGAGAGAAACGTATATCTATTAGAAGAGCATAGGAGGTCAGATGTGAACAGGACCTAGGCCCTGAAACTCCCCGGGTCTTTGAAGTCCTCTGTGCAAAATTTCAGCCTCGGGGGTTGTCTGGTTCAGAAGGTTGGAGGAACAAACAAACAGACGGAATGTGCACTATATATATACAGTAATAGAGAAGCGCATACATAGTAATGCAAATACATGTTTATGTCTGTATAAGGAAAAAAAATATCTAAAAAGCTTATCTTATAATCTTTATTTAAAAAAACTAGTTAGAGATGTTTGAACAGAAGGTTGACTTTTTTCGGTGTACAATTGTCTGTAGCACAGATAAAGATTTCTTATTCCTCTATTTACACTTTCCACCACATTTGAACCAGCTGGCTCTACCACCTCTTTGATGTTTTGAAACCAGGCATATGGATTGCTCTTCCTTCCTAAGTTCTAGATGGGATCTTCTTCCAGAATAGTTTGGTTTCATCCACATTAAAATCATTTTTTTGGGGAAAGGAAATCGCATTTTTTGGCGTAAGTGCGAACCAAGCGTCGTAACACCGAAACAGTGGTGGAAATTTATAAATGACGTAAGTGCTAAACGACGGGATCTTACTGTAGCGGAAGAACAGAGCTACTTATTGGTTTTACAATGTCTGTCTGTCCCTTTTATAATTTCTACCTTTTTTTGACTTAAAAGGTTGAAATTCGGAAATGGTCCTTGCTATGGGCATTCCTACTTCACTATTTAGTTTGGTTTTGATTGGCACACTGGAGTTGGAATTATGGAGATGGGAGTTATAGGGGATCATCTGGACTATATGGTAAAGAAATGAAATTCGGTATGCAGATTCCTCTAGACCAGATGTACTTACTATTAAAGACAAAATGAAAAGAGACCTTGCAGTACAACATTGTAGTTTAAAACCAACTAGTTTCAGCATTTAATCCTACCTTCATCAGTGTACAAGAGAACAATATCCTCACAGATTTGTCATCACTATCAAGTTTGGGGCAAATTGCCCAGTTGGGGTCGGTCACTATCAATAACATGGTCTTCAGAAGTACTAATGTTCATTTGATTTAAAAAAAAAAAAAAAATGAGAGCTAAAAATTGTGGATAAAAAGGGTTAAATATAGATGAACTCAGGACTTCTGCTACTTACCTTTATCCTCTTTGAGGGAATTAATTTCTTGTTAGAATAAATCTTTGGGTGCATTGTTAAACTGAGCAATCATTGGAAAACTGTTGTTAAAATATGTGCTCATTCTCATTTAGGCTCATCGTTGAAGCAAGTGAATTGTGGGAATTAGCATCATGTTGTTGCTAAAATGAGTGTGAAATTGACTGAATAGTTGCTAAACCTTCACTCAATTTATCAAATCCAAGGGCATACAATATCCCGTGTTTGGGTCTAAAGTAGCGAGACATGTCTTGATATAGCAATAATGGAAAACTTTATTTGAAGCCGATGTGTTTTGATTTGCATCATCTTCATTGGCTGATTGATCAAATGTCACAAGAAGCCAAAGCCCTAATTCAAATAGATGGAAAGAATTTAGTTAATTAAGATTCAGTATAGAAACACTCATCCCTATTGGCTATCACAGAAATAGAGAAGACAAGCTCCATATATTCATTTAATTTTTTATTTGTGATATTGGATAAGTTCCATAGAGAAGACAAGCTTAGCAGGAACTAACCATCTTGCCTCTTGCAAAACTGGTCATTACAAAATCTGTCAAAAATGAGATTAATGAGCTAAAATAAAGTTAAAATATGGATGCGATTTAGTAGCAATATTAAAAGTAATACTAAGTTTAACTGTATGTAATATTAAATTTATTATGTTTTAATATTAAGAGTTTATATAATATTAATTTCATTTAATATTTGTTTGTTTATTTAATTTAAATTATTCATTTTTCTATGTTTTTTTATTTGCTGGATGTTTTGTTTTCTGGCTTTTTTTTTTTCCTCGAATGTTTCTTTCACCTTCTGTGACAGTGTTTCCATTGTGTGACATAATTGGCTAATTTGTTTGCATTGTGCCCTTGTCTTCTTGTAACACTTGATTATTTAACCTATGAAGATGATGCAAGTTGAAACGCATTGGCTTCAATAAAAGTTTTCTGTTATTGCTATATAAAGATCTGTCTCTCTTTTCTTCAATTTAGGGGATAAATGTGAACAGTGTGACCATTTATCAGTCAAAGAAAACTGTAGAGATGTATCTCCTATTACAACAGCATTATGTTTTGACCATCGGGTTGTAAGTCCATTTACTCCAGGGGATTGGAACAGTGTGTTATTTGTTGAATTCAATTATGTGACTAATTTTAGAATAAATCCAGAAAATTATTTTCTTTAAAATTCTAAGGGTAAATTTGAAATTACGAGAAGACATTACACTTTTGTCATACATCTGTATGCTGTTCATTAAACTGCAGAAAAAGTGTTTACAGTTAATTTAAGAATAAAACAATAAAATAATTTTTTTTGGTGTTTTCATTGAATCTTCACTTGCCAGATTTTAAAGTTTAAAAGAAGAGTGTATTTTACTTTTATTAATCAAAAAAATGATAAAATTTACACATATTTCAAGTTAAGTAGTGATATATACTAATATTTTTGAAATAAAGCTATTGCTTACAGAATAAAATTACCAACCGGTTTCAGTTTTATTTTCAGTCTTCTTTAGGATATTCACAAAGAAAATTTTTTTATCTTTATATATCTCCTGAGGAAGACAAGAAATAAAGCCAAATCCATTGGTAATTTCATCTGATATGTTGTACTATAGGAATCATTTCATTAGTAAATACAGTACATAGTTGATTTGGGGAATAGATCCTGCCCACCTAGTCCAAGGGACCATAAGGCAAAGTAAATACAGTACAGAAGATCTTGCAAATAATTGATTTTTGTTGAAAATAAGATGCTCACAGCAAAACTTTGGAGTATTGATATTGTCTTTATTTGGCAAAGATGGAGCTGGTATTTGGTGCATCTTCTCACATGTTTGACTCCCCCTCCCCCACTATAAATTCTGGTTACGCCCATGGAATTGGCAGCATTTAACTTCTGGTTGTTCTCAAAATTGAAAAAGATGATTGATAAATGATTTAATCCTCGCTTTATGGATCGTTAATAACTCCAAAATGGCTCATCAGAGCCAAACAACCATTTACAAAAAAAAAAATAATAATAATTAATTAATAATTAAAATTCGCCTTAATAAGAGGGGTCCGTACATATTGAGTTTATCGAATTTAGTTAGTTGTTTGAATGTTTAGTTAGTTTATCGAATATCTTCAAAATTAATTGAAAAAAGGGTTACCTAATTGACAAATATATGCCAAGGCACAATTTAAGGTATCCTCTAAGTATGTGTAGTTTTATTGGATTTTGCTGTTTGCCATTTTGGAGGAGTTAGCTGCACAAAATTGGTCACATAAGTGCAAACAGAATTTTTTTTTTTTTAAAAATGTCAGCATATCTTTTTGAATCTTGAGTTTTTAAGTTGATTTCTGAAGAAGAAAAATTTTGAGTTTTTGAAATGAACACAGGGCAATGAATAAAATAAAAATTAATAAATTATGAAAAGAATCCCCTCCCCCCTTTGAATACTATATGGTGCATAAATATTCCTGGATTAATTCACCTGCTAAATATATGCTAATGTGTTCTGCGTTATTGGAAGTTAAAGTACTCTATTATGTAAAAACTGCAAAATGTTTTATGTTCCTACTGATGGAGCATGCTGACTCAATTTATGAGCATAGTAGGATTTTAAGTTATTCATCTCAAATCTGGCATATTTGCTATATTGCTATGTTTTTTGTTTTGTTTTTTTTCCAATAATTGTTATTATTTCATTTACTGTATGTATATCATTTTTTTTATCAATTATTTAATTTAAAATTAATTTTCAGATCAAGATTCAGAGAGTGAATCAAGTGAATCTTATGATTCTACGTCTTCATCATCTGAAAACGATGACATCAACCATAGTTCCATCAATTCCTTTCCAATTTCTCCTCAACTATGCAATGAACGAGCAAAGGATCCCAGTCCAGTTGCTTTACTTGATATGCTAGCAGAAGTTGCATCAGCTACGCTTAAAAATGAGCCAGTCATTGTTCCACATCCCTTAACTAAACCACCTGTTGTGAAAAAGGTAAGAATTATTTTGAATTTACCGGTATCTTTTTTTTTCCTCTCTCTCTCTTTGTTTCCTAGATGTAGAGTACTAAGCATTTTAATCGTTTCTGTCATTTGTAAATTATCGTATGTCTAAAAGGTAGGGGCAAAGTAATGCTGTCCTAAAATTTTAATAACTTAAGATGCACAGTATACAGAGTCAAAGAACTTTTGGGGCAACTGTAAATATGGAATGAAATTTCTATCACTCTTAATGCAGGAACGAAAACCTGGAAAGTTTTGGAAAATCAATGGTTTCTGACTTAAGTTTTAGAAAATTTTCAAAAGAACGTAAATGAAATAAACCAATATTTCGTAAAAATTTTATTTTGAGTTTGTTGGAAGATTATACCGAGGCTACCGAGATTATACAAACTAGCCAACGACAGAGCGCTGCAGAGTCATAAGTTATGACTTTTTTGCAGGTATGGCTTTATTATCTGTGCAAAGATTCTGCGATCACAACGATGCTGATCCCCACGTGCATACTTTCAGGGCTGTTATTATTATTTCTTTACTGATTTATAAATGATTTATAGTGCCAGGTAGATGTTCATTTAGAAAATGACGATTACGTGGCATGGATTCAAAAAGATGTTAATGTCCATCGTGCATATTGCAAATTATGCGGTAAAACTTTTGATATTGAAAACGTGGGTGAAGTTGCTTTGCAAAGCCTTACGAAGGGCCAAAAACGTAAGAATCATATGCTTCAATTATAATCTACATCTGCAACGATTAAAGAATTTTTCTAGTTATTAAATTACTTGATAAAACTTCTGTCACATATCTGCTTGCATGTTATTTGACTTGCCGAAATCCACTGGAAATGAAAAGAAAGAAATTTTTGTATTGCTTACATGAAGGTGATCTTACAAATTATGATCACTGCAAACAGAATTGAGGAGGATGAGGCAGCTGAAATTTTAAAACAGTTAGAACATTATTTACAAAATGCAGAATGTTTTTTTTTTTAATTTGTATGATAATTTTAAAGCAAGTTCCTTGGCTTCTTGGGATACTTTATTTTTTGATGGTATGGAAAAGAATCAAATAGATGATGAAGTTTGCTGTTATTTTCTCATGGTCATGCAGCAGTGGAAAGAGGGTTTTCAATTCACAAAAACACTGCAGCGGAGATTATGACAGAAAAATACTTTAGTCGCACAAAGAGTGATTACTGATGATATTGATTCCATTGGGGGACTTCCCAACATTAAAATAGACAAGAAATTATTGAATGCTGCTGCAAGTGCAAGACAAAAATATATCAGGTGGTTGCAAAAGTTTCTTCCGGTTCTAGAACCCGTGCCCAAGAAGGGCTCATTTATCGAAGGGGGTGTTCATATTTTTTCAAACAAATTATTGCATTCGATTCCTGAATATCTTTGCTATATTACATCCAAGAATCAACTTTCTGACTATACATCTGTGAGTGCTATCAACGGTTTGAAATGGACCTTTCACGAGAGCATATTCGAGCAATAATCTTCTACGAGTATTCTGGAAAGATCAATGTCACCGAAACATTTGTCAACGTTTAAGTGATGGCACTGGTAGTTTACGTACAACAGAAGAATGGTATCGCCGGTTCAGACGCGGAGATAGCACTCTTCAAGATGCACCTCTCTGGTCAGCCAATCATGATTTCAGATGGTGATCTACGCCAAGCAATTGATGAAGATCACAATGTAACAACGAGGGAACTCGCAGAACAGTTCAACCATTGCCCGGCATCTGCATGAGCTGAATCTGTCATTCAAGTTCACTCGTTTTTGTGTTGGCATAAAAATCCGGAAAAAACTTTTGCAACAACCTGATATGATAAGAAATTAAAAGAAAAACAAAACAAAGCTGGCACCAAGAGAAAGTGTGAAGAAGAAATTCATGAGATGAAACAAAAATCGAAACAAATAAAAAGTTGATGTTGAAAAATTAAATGCTAAAGCAGATACACTCGCAACAAAAGCAGAAGAAAAAGGAGCTTAATCACAATCAAATGCACTACGTAGCCATGCAAAGATGGATGAGATGACATACAAAATGTGCGTGAAATGCTGAATTCAGACCGTCAGTTAAGTGTGTGCATGATCGCAGATCAAATTGGCATTGATAAGATGACGGTGCACACAATTAATTTAAATTTGGCGATGTGGAAAATCTGTACCGCCAAACTTGTCCCGAAGGTCTTGACAGACGACCAAAAGCAGAGGCGTCAAACGGCGTCGCGACGATTTCCCAACCCCCGTATAGTCCCGACTTGGCCCCAGCAGACTTTTTTCCTATTCGCAAAAGTGAAATCCTCCCTCAAAGGACACCACCATGAGACCCTAAGTGCGGTCAAAGAAGCTTGCACACGTACCCTTAAGGATCTTCCAGAATCCGCCTACCAGGGAGCCCTCGAATCGTGGAAAAGCTGCTGGCAAAAGTGTGTCGATGCTCAAGGGGTGTACCTTGAAGAATTTTAAGGTTTTTGTAGCAGTATCTGAAATACATCTATTTTTCCAAAACTTTTCCCGATACTTTTTATACACTCCCTGTATGTTTCAATTGTGACCTCTTTGAAAATGTTGAAAATGTTATTTGACACAAAAAGGACTGTCATTATAATATTGAATGTAAAATTATTTATTTTATTTCAGTCACCAACCATAGTTCCACCCACTCGGAAGCCAACATCGCAATCTGATTTGTTAAATTTAGATCAGATTAGAATGTTGTCGGATAAACTTTTATTAAATATGTTCTCTGACATGACAGCTGATGAATTACGAAGAACATACAAATACACTTGCTACTTAACGCCAGATAAGTGTCAACAAACGTATTCGAGTTTTGGCAATGAGAACCGTGCAAGAATGCAAATGAAAAGTCATCTTCTGGGTCACATTGCCGAATTGTTGGCAGAAGCAAATAGTAAGTCCTAATTTTTATGCATTATTTTATTAATAATTTTATTTGTAATTGGTAAAGATTTTTGTTCTGTGCATCAACGTGAAATACAAGGTGTGTCTGAAAAATTCGGTGAATGCACCGATATCTAGATATCAACGTGGGCTAGGAACACATGCACTGAGACGGTCAAGAAGCACAACCTAGCATTGAACATGATAAACTGAAACAGATTTGCCTACTATGAAGATCATGTCAAATTGCATGGAGCAATGAGTGAACATCAATTTTGTTACATATTGAAGAAAACAGATTTCAAGCAAAGTTGTACAGGACTGAACAGTGGAGTTTTGTTGGGTGACAACGCCCACCCACACAATGTGGTTCGTGTGTGCAATGTTCTGGCTAAGTGCAGCATAACTATTCGCA
Source organism: Rhysida immarginata (assembly GCA_023313115.1). Taxonomy (NCBI): domain Eukaryota; kingdom Metazoa; phylum Arthropoda; class Chilopoda; order Scolopendromorpha; family Scolopendridae; genus Rhysida; species Rhysida immarginata. The sequence continues at coordinate 745,730 of JAHWFO010028035.1, read as the reverse complement.
AACATCCATCGTACTTCCTGGATCTGGCACCTTCAGACTTCCTTTTGTCTCCCCACCTCAGAAGAGCCCTGAAAGGCACACATTTTGCATACCTTCCGGATATCCAACGGCACGTGACATCAATGCTTTGAGTAATTCCCAAAAAAAAGCTTCTACTCTCAAGGTAAAAGTGTATTGTGGCCAATGACGATGATTTCTGTTTTCTGATACCATTCACCAAACTTTATAGACACATCTTGCAAATTTAGAAAAGCGCAGAATTATTTTCTTGATTCCTAATCTATTTCCTTTATTTGGGGAAATTAAAGCACCTGGTCGATCTCAACGAGTCAAGTTCACAGCTGAGCCTCTACCTGCACGAAAGAAGCGTCTAGCAGGTAAACTCATTTTGTAAACGTTCACACTTTTGTGTCCTTACTTTACGTTGTTATTCTCCACATCTGGAATCATTCCAGTCGTAAATAATAAGTTGGGAGTAGGATCTGCTTAATATACAGGGTCAAAATTCTACAGATGCAAGTGTGAGAAATGTTTCTGTAAGTTGGTTTCATTTTCAGAACAAACGATCACCTAATAGCACCTCATCTTTCACCTCCTTTGAATGGACCATACTAAGTGGTGTTCATTTGTGATGTGCTGCCAGAGTTGTTGGACATTGTACATGGTGTTGTCTGTGAGATGATATGGCTTTAACATGACAGCACAAGCACTTGGACAACAGATTCTCTAATCATTTGAATTGCCAGGGGCCCTATTCTCGAATTTTTCATTTTGCAATCAGACTGACACAATTGCTATTCTGCAGTTCAAACTACTAAACGAATTCGAGTGGTGAGAGTAAGCACGTTACACACACTTTAGCTCTAATGCTGCTAAGCATCTGGAATCGAGACTATTCATCAAGGGCCAATCAAATAACTGGAAACAAGCAGAATAATGAATTCGTCAGCCAATTTCACATTGTGCGTAGCTATATCATTTAAATTGACAATGCACATGAGGAGAAAGAAAAGCATGCGAGTTAATTTTCGAAAATACCAATTTTGTTTGATCTTTCTAGTTTACGCATGTGACACAGCTAACTCTCGTGAGTTGCTAACACAAAAATTTCGAGAATAGGGGCCCATCACGTTTGCTGGATCTCAATCCACTTGATTTTTTTTCCTATGGTTTACATCAAATCATTCAGTAGAATCTGATGCAACACTGTTTACCAGAGTCCAAGCTGTCTATGGATATTTGAACGAGTGTGACAAAATTTCATGTGCCGTTGTATTCCACGAAACTGGTGGTCGCCACTAAACACCTGCTCTGGACTGTAAATTGGTTATGAGGTAGGTTCTTGTTGGCACTGAAAATGAAGTCAGCTTATATAATATCCCTTGCGTGTTAGTCGTTCAAATTCTCCTTGCGTTTCTGGCCATTTCAATATTCTCCTTGTGTAGAATTTTGACCCTAAATGTTTGATAATTGTATGCATGGGCATTATGAAGGAAATATGCGATTTTAAAAACGTTTTTTCTTTACAGAACAAAATGGAGTGAAAAAGAAATTTTTTCGGAAATCTGCAAAGACAGGGAAATGTAAAAACTCTTCTCAGCCTAATAATGCATCGAAATCTAAATTGTCTTCTATGTGTACACGCAGCAAGACCAAGGTAGAAAGTGATTCCAACAAGTTTGCAGTCTACTCATCCTCCAAAGGGAAGGAGGAATTGCATTTATCGAAAAGTGGCAAGTACAACGCCAAAAGAAAAGTTTCTAAAGTGACTTCATTAAACAACAATCATTTGAAATGTAAAAAGGATGAACTTAAAGAATCGGTTAAAATTATAAGGAAGAGTTCCTTAAGGATATTGAGAACTAAAAGTCATCCAAAAAATCCCATCGAATCAAAAGATTCCGTACAAGCTTTGTCTTTATCGACAGTGCCGTCATTGTCGTTGCATAAAGAAGTGAATCATAGAACAGTTGAAAAGAGGGATTCTGTGCCGGACACTTTGGAAAATAAGAAAAGACAAAAGACCAACGTAAGTAACAAAAGTGTTAAGAACGGTCAAGTGTCGGACTGTTCTATCGAAAAGGAGATGGCAAGTGATCACCCGCAACACGATCACAATTACACGTGGCCGACGGGGAAAAAGAAAGGAATTGAAAATTTTGATTTCAGTTCTATGTCTGACGAGGAGTTTAAGGAAATAGATGTCGTGACGTATCCATTACCTGTCGTGGAGGAATCCAAAAGTGGTCACGAAGATTCTTCCTGCAGTTTTATCCCCACGGGAACAATTCCTTCTCCTGCAGCTCAAATATACAGCATTCCGTCTTCAGATCCAAATGTTGGGCATACAGTAGAAGTTGAATCTGACAGTAGTAACATGACAGCTGTCAAAACTGGTAGGTTGCTTTTCTTGTTTGTTAAATCTGCCAAAAATACAGTCCTGGAAAAAATGATAGGAACACCTTCAGTTATCATGACCTTGCTCGTATTTAATACTTTGTAAATCCACCATTTTTGTTGATCACATGAAACACATTATTCATTTAGTTTCTATCATTTTTTCCACCCTTTTTTCAAAAATTGGTTGTGGCTCAACTAATTTTTATAAATATTTTGACTGAATTGAAACCAGTGGTGTCAATGCAGTGTGGGCACAGGTGTGTAAAGTTTCGTTGATATAAATTCATTTTTTCCAGAACTGTATCTACCTTTGTTTAAGTGTTAAGATTTTACAAATATGCAAAGATTTTTTTATAGGTGATTAATGTTAAGTGGAATATAATAACATCTTGTTTGTTATTCAATCAAACATGGCAAAAGCTGGTAACGAAACAAACTACGTCGACATTGATAGGCAGCCCATCGACAGGTAGTAGTTTCGGCTAGGCTCGAGTAAAGGTTGCACCCCAGTTTTACACTCAAAAGTTTTGCGACTTATACTCGAGAATATAGAGTAATCAAAATGCAGTGAATAGGACGAGTCTGGTAACATGGCAGATATTTCAAAGCTGCCAGGTAGGTGAGATCTGATGAGTGGGGTTTATAGGTAATAGGAAGGTGGGGGTTTTATTGCCGCACTCAAATTTGACTTTGACCCCCAAATTTAAGGTCATTCATTTCATAACTCGAAAACTATTAAAGATAGAGAAAAATTTCCAGTTGCTTCCCAGTAGAGCAACATCACATTAGTCTAAAAGCAATTTTTAATCACACCCTTCCCCTTGAAAGATTTTGAGAAAATGGGCAAGAAAGAGTCACTCAAGGTCAGTTGAGTTGGCCAGATTGGCTGAGGTTTCTAACACATTTGCATTGCAATGAAGCGCACAGTGTGGAATTTTCTTTCCTTGAGTGTCTCTTTCTCGCCCATTTTCTCAAAATCTTTCAAGGGGAAGAGAGTGTGATTAAAAATAGTTTTTAGGCTAATGTGGTGTTGCTCTACAGGATAGCAATTGGAAAGTTTTCTCTCTCTTTAATAGTTTTCGGATTATCAAATGAATGGACTTTAAATTTGCGGGTCAAGGTCAAATTTGAGTGTGGCAGTGAATTCCCCACCCTCCTATTACCTGTAAACCACACTCGTCAGATCTCGCCTACCTGACAGCTTTGAGATATCTACCATGCCACCATCACCAGACTTTTTGGACACCCTGTATAACACCTTAATGTTGCTGGGAGGGTAGATAGCACATAGAAAGAAACTTAGCTTTAAATCATTCCAATTAAACAATGTCACATGTCCCCATCTCTTTATACAATAAGTGATCTGCCACTGTTCTTCTTTTCTTCATATAAGATCGTGTTTTATTCAAACTATTAAATCATATAACCTCAAGTATTCCTCTACTCAAACCTGCCACACTCTACTTGGCCTTCCTCTCTCACATATTCCATTCGTACAGTCACCACACAATGATTTAGTCAGCTGCTCATCATTCATTCATTAAAGGATACATCCACTACTCTTCATTCCACACATGTTCTTACTTTATCATTCAGAACATAGCCCTAACTACTCAAATTAGCCAAACCTCTTAGAAATCATCTCCACAGTGCTCAAAGTTTTTATGTTTCTTATTCCACACTCATGTTTTCTTTCATATGTTAACATTGGTAGCAACATTCTTTCATATAAGCTATTTTTTGCACAAATCGATAAATTCTCATTCCTTGTATGTTTCCTAGAGCACCTACAACCTGGAGTCCGATCTTCTCGAAATCTCAAGATCCAGACCACCTGCTCTCTCAAACATGCCTTCCAAATAATATTGTTTGAAAAAAATGGATGAAAAAATTCTGCGACCTGGATTCGAGCCAGGAACCTCGACTGTCATGGTCGACAGTTCTACTATTTGGGCCATCACAGACACTCGGTAGAGGTGCCGACCATGACAGTCGAGGTTCCTGGTTCGAATCCAGTTTGCAGAATTTTTCCATCCATGTTTTCAAATAATATCGTTTACCTGATGCTTGGAGTTAATTCCAGTTTAATCTTTTTATTTCTTTTGCTTCCCAAATAAACAAATTTATTCGCTTGTTCCAGACACTGCCCCAAACACAAGCACCTTAATGATGTTATTTGTCACCTCTACAAGTAGGCCGATTGAGTTCAGCAATGCTGTCTCCAAGAGTCCTAAAAACTAGCAGGTAGACGAGATAGAAGCCCAATGATAGGCTTGCAGATCGGGAATTCTTTTTTTCCAAACAAGCGGAAAGCTTGCAGCTTAAATTTACGTTTTTGTTTATTACTTTCTTACAAGCAACATCAATTATCATTGCCTTTCCGCACAATAATTATGTGTAGCAAAGCGATAGTGTATGTTTCCCTCTTTGTAAGTATCTTAAGTATTTATCCACAGTAGGTAAAGTGTTTGCTTTCTCCTCTTGATAGATTATCATCTTTTGCTTTTCACACACATCATTCAACTTTTCTACAAGCATACATAAACCAGCTTCACTCTCTGAACGAAGGACCGTGTCATCATCATATACCAAACAGCATGTTTTTTCATCCACCCCACCCCCCCAAAGAATCCTAATTACATATAAAATGAATTCAATCCATTTATTATAGAACGAATTTGTTTATTTGTTTGTAATGTAATTTTTGATTGTCATTTCAGAATGCACTTGCTGCCACAAACAAAAGCGGATAAGGCGAATCAACAAAGTTGTTGTGCCCGAGGAATTTGAAAGCGATAGCAGTGAATTTTCAGAAGCCGAGGAGAATAATTTTCAAGAAATGGAAGTTGACCTTCCATCTAAGACTCACGTTCTGAAAAGTAAACAAAAAAAGAAACCAGAAAAAGGCACACCTGAATGGGAAAGGGTGAGATTAGCTAAATAATTCATTTGTTTTATTGTCGTTAGTCGTATTTTTAAATTTATAAATAAAAATTTGACGTTTACTTTGTTTCTTTTGCATGTGTGTTTTTGAACGCGGCAGAAATTGGCTTTGAAGTGCATTAGAATGCTGAGGTCGAAAAGAAAGGATGAACGAGTCGAATTGATATGCAAGATTTGTAAAAATAAAACTTTCACAGCTCAAGCTACTTTGATGTATCATTATAGAAGTCATGCAGGTAAAGAGTACTGTCAGATCCTTTGATTATGCATTGATAGAACCTAAAAAAAGATGAGTATGCACAAAATTTTATGCCGTTGTGCAATGAGCCATAGGCAAGAGATATGTTAATTGTTGACGTTGCACTGATTGTTGGGACCTAAGCAAGTCTTTATTACAGTTGCCCACAAACGAAGAATGAATTCTGCTTCATCAGCTTTTTACTTTCCATACTTTAGAGAAACCTTCATCTTCAATTTGTCGGTGCAAACCACGTATTCTTGTTCATGCCAAAGTCTCCTCATATTTCTGCAAAGTTGACCTATTAACAACTCTTCTCTTTAGTGCTTGAACGACGGCAAATTTCAGGTTGGAAGAACTGTCGGTTGAATTTTTTTGATTAACAGCAGAGTATTGGAAGATCATAATTCCTATCTTTTCTCTAGACTGCTTTGTCCGAGTTCTGTATTCATCATTGAGATATCCTTCTGACATTTCAGTTTGGCTCTTTTAACTGGTGAGAGATGATGTAGTCAGGTGATCATAGGAAGACACATGGGCACTCCCATTTACTGAAGGTAAAACGTAGTCACATGCCTAACGAAGCCTGTTTTTTTTTCAAAAGCCAAAGGGATTTTTCTTGTAGGATCAGGTGATCCATGGCAACGGAAGTTTTATGTCATGTGTCTTTCTATAAATGCCCGACTATAATGGCAAATTCCACTCGTTGCTCTAGTGCACACTTTTTTAACTCCATTTGCTCCATGGTATTCACCTTACTGCTCGGAGCATCGCCAGTGCGCCTACTCTGCGTTCCATTTGCTGCTCGTGCTCCACCTACTACAGCTCACGAGTAGGAGAGGGAAGGAATTCAAAATTCTAATATGGCGATGACAAATTTTTATGTTTTCATTGAAGAATTTGCGGCTTGTTCAGAAGATGAAGATAATGTGAAGGGTAATGCTCTTCCTTTGCTACTTTCCAAGATTTGTAGGAAGCGTAAACATCAAAAATTGAAACTTGTATGCATATTGTCGGAAATACATTGAGTATTTGACAATGATTATTGCGAGTTTGAGGTCGACCATTACTAATTGAAAGGAAGTACTCTCATCTGGAGTAATGTGGCTGTTCGGTTTAACGAGCAATTTTGCTTCCTCTCAAAAAGAGTAGTCACGTGGTTTATGCTCCTTTTGCTGTCCCCCAGAGCGCTGAGCTGAATTCGCTGTAAGAAGAGCTACTGCTATCTTGGGTCTCCACTCTTTCTTCTTCAGTGGATTGTGGCCTTTCCTCATCACTTGATATTCATCTTCTCTAACATTGTGTATTTCTCTATTATAATTTTTAGAAATGAAATATACCTGTTGCTTATGGCTCATTGCATGTAATATTTCAGTTCTAGCAGTTTCAGAACTCAATTTGTGAAGTCGGTCGTTCTGTTGCCAATCTTTTTTTGAATTTTTTTAATTTTGACTTCAGATTCGGGTAGAGCATCAAAAAGTAAGTTGAAAGTCTCAATAGGCATGCATGTCCTATTGATTCGGGAACATGGCCAAAATGGCGATTAAAGTTACAGGTGATGCATTTTGAGCCGGGTTGTTGAACCAGAATGTTTAAAGGTAAACTCCATGGAAAAAATCGACTTTATTTTTTTGCATCATAACATTAATCCAGGTTAATAGAGTAGAGATCATTCAAATTTTTCGATTTTCCTTAATATTTTATTAAGAAAAATGCCTCGGAAAATTGAAAATTTGCGTGGGATCTTCCATTCCTTCTCCAGAGAACACGGCAGAACAAGCTGTCATTTCCTGCCACGAGAACCTCGGGGAATTTAGCCGCCGAGATTCTAGTAGCTTTCTAGTTTTGCTTAGAACGATTCTACATATCGTAAGATTTTGCTAACCTGTTTTATGTCGGAATGCTTCAATTTGTTCTCTGTTTGGATGTGTAAATAGACAGTCGGATAAAAACTTCACATTTCATAGATTTCCCCAATCAGAATCAATTAAAAAACAGTGGATTAGTTTTTGACAGCGAGGGAACTGGTCTCCAACTCCAAACAGCATCGTGTGCTCACTTTGAAGCGTCTTGCTTTGTCTATGCATCCGCCGTTTTAAATTCTGTATCAATTTAAACAAGAAATTCGTTGAAACTAGATCACGTATAAGGTGGAACAAGATGTTCTTCAAACCCTAAATGGGCCTGGTTTTCTTCAAGAGCAATGACCGCAACAGCATGTGCTAAACGCCAAAGGAATGAGGAGGTAAGCTTATATGCTGTGTAAGGCACACGCCGACGCGGCAAGCAGAAGATCCCGTTTCTCGGTTTAATGCATAGGGCTGAATATCGCAGAAGTTGCAGAAGCATTTAATCGGTTCTCCCTATTCCCTGATTTTATTTAGCTAACGGCCCTTGAATATTGTTGCCACTGTTATCAAAATCGCAGTCGTCACTATCGGTTATGTTTCATATTCATAGTCCATTGCGATGACCAACTGGCAACTAACCAGCAACTAACCGATAGCCTTCAATGTGTGACGTCACGAATTCGAATCTTCTTCGCCCTTCTCGGCAACTTGTGATGTAACAGTTGCCGAAACATGGTGCCAGTGTCAAGTGCAGGGGGAGGGAAAATATGAAAGTTTTTTTATATATTTTATAAATTTTGAGTTCGAATTGAAAGTTTTTATACTTTCTACGTTGTTATTGAGACCTTCATCTTTCATTTTAAACAAAGTTGTTTTGGGTGTGGAGTTTACCTTTAAGTTTAATCATCATGTTGGCCATCTTTCCAAATAGATAGGACACGTGTGCCTATTAAAACTTTTACTCACTTTTTGATGCTCTATTGGAATCAGAAGTCAAAATCAAGAATTTCGAAAAAAACAATTGTCAATGGAACGACTGACTTGCGAATACAGCAACAAGCTTTTAATTAATATTGTTATGTTAATGCAGCACCACTTATTCTCAACCAGTTTTTTATGCTTTGTTGAAAGCAGTGTGCTTACACGATTCAAAATTCCTTTGTCAGTAATCATTTTTTTTTTTTTTTTCCTTTTACCAAATGTATTTGTGGTTGATGTAACCTGGGAATTTTTTAAGCAACTATGCCTTTGAAAATGTGCAGATAAATGATCCTTGAAATAAATTTGTCTTGATTTATCACGTACATTACTATTATTTTATGTATTTGTGTTGTTTTTTTCTTCATTTTAATAATAGGAATCAAACCGTTTGTGTGCACGATTTGCAATACAACATTCACCAGACAACATAGTTTGAATTACCATATGTTGATTCATAACAATAAAAGTCGCTTTACGTGCATGGAATGTGGAAGAAAATTTCGTCATCCCAGTCATTTCAAGGAACACATGCGGAGACACACGGGCGAAACGCCGTTTGAATGTACAGACTGTGGGCTAAGGTAATTGCTAGCATCTTTTGTCTCTTTTCCCTTGTTGTTTTTTTTGCCTTTTCAACTATTTCAACCATTCTGAATGTTACGTCTGCTTATTTCCTGAGCATGTAAGAATCATCCCAAGAAGAAGTTGAAAAAAATAACTTAGGGACCTGTTTGATAGTGAAATGCATCCATGGCCACAGAGACTTAGTGGTTAAAGCATCAAAACGGTAACCCAAAAATCCCTCGTTCAAGTCCAAGCCATGGAATTTATGTTGTGTGTGAGAATTCCATATTCTATTGATGTTTTCAAAGCATTTGCGACACAGAAAAGTTCTTGGAATTGAATGGGGAAACACTGGTGGCCAAAAGTTTGGACCAACCAGCAATATCAAGAAAAACTGAATTTATACGAAAACTGTTTTACACCTACAACTCTAAGTAAATATGAAACAATATTCAGGGAAGAAGCAAATTTTTTTCTGCTTTGTTGGTTTCTTATTACCTAAAATCAAAATAAGACTGGCCAAAAGTTTGGACCACATGTGTAGAACATAAAGGGAAGAAAGTATTACATCATTAACTAATGAATTATTTTGATATTTGAGATCATTTTGACTCTACAATATTTGACAAACGACCTGAAATAGAATTAAACAAGCTTATAATAACATTTGGCTTAACAGCTTTCTGAATGGCTGCTATTAGTTGTTCTCGAGATTTGTACCGAATGTTTGGGTAAATTTTTTGTTCCGTGAGATGCCACACATTCTCAATAATGTTGAGATCTCGATTTCGAGCAGTCCAAGCAAAAGTGGAAATGTTGTAGCTCTCAAAATAGGCTTTCACAACTCGTGCAGTATAGATTGCAGGACTGTCCTGCTGCTAAATCCATGGTTTTTGTTTAAACTAGATTTTGCACAAAGGGATGAACACATTGTGAAGATCATCTTTATATTGAGCTGTTGTGCAATGTCCATCTATAATGTGAACCTTCAACTTTCCGTTGCTTCCAATGGCACCCGGAATCATCACTCCACTACCACCCATTTGCCGCTTAATTCGCAGTGGAACAAGTGTTTCTTTATCACATAAGAAGCTATATTATCAGGACCATCCAAACTGATCCGTTTTTCATCAGAAAACACAACCAATTGGAAGTCTGTGTGTTCACACAGATGTGTCTTAGCAAACTCCAGTCTCTCCTGCATGTGTTTCTGTGTTAGTGGCAACTTTTTGGGTATAATTTCATAGGTAAAGTTCTGAGCACGTAGTGCGCAGTGAATTGTTCTTCTTGAGGCAGCAAGTTGCATATTAAGTTTGACTTGTGTGGTGTTGACTACATGCCCAGATGTAATATCATGTGTAACATGTCTCTTAATGCTTGATTTGTCTCTTCGCGTCAGTGCACAATGTCATCCTATTTTCCAATTAACATTTTTAACAATTCTGATAAAGATTTGTAGCTCACACGGAAGATTTCAGCAACTTTTTTGAAGTGTGTAAATTGCTTGTTAAAATTTCTAATTCGCTCTCATTGGCCTTCAGTTAACATTGTACAATACATAATATGGTTTTAGTGCTCACCACGCAACACGATGACTTGTAATATGCAAATTATTTGCATGTTTGTGATGTTGGTCCAAACTTTTGGCCAGTCTTATTTTGATTTAAGGTAATAAAAAAGCAACGACGCAGAAATAAATTTGTTTCTTCCCTGAATATTGTTTCATATTTGCTTAGGTGTAAAATATTTTTGGTAAAAATTCATTCTTTCTTGATTTTGCTGATTGGTCCAAACTTTTAGCCACCAGTGTATGTTGAAATGGTTGGTTAGCTTAGTACAGTAGAGTAGTGTGATTGGACCGGTATGCATACATCAGAGAGGGAAGCCAGATGCATGATTGATGAAAAATAAAGAAAATTCCACAACCTGGATTCGAACCAGGAACCTTCGGGTCATGCCGCCGACGTGCAAATAAATTGCGCTATTTGGACATGAAAGCATTACGCTATTTGCATGTCCTTTGGGCTTGGTTAGAGCATATAACAAAATAAAAACCAAATGGTTTTGGCTCTTTGTGTTACCATTGGTTAGAGCAGTTACCTAGTCTGCAGGCTGGGGACTATCTTTCCTAAGGTGTAATATTCATATTTTTTAGGCTGTGGAATTTTCTTTCCTAATTTGCATCAATAATTTAACATCTGAGGTAAGGTGTATGATTAAAACCTCACAGACCCATCTTGAGCTATTCTTTAACAGATATACAGAGTGCTCCAAATTGATGTAGACACTCAGCAATGAAATGAGATAGAAATATAAAAATTGTTGTGTATGATCCAGATGGCGCTGGAAAACAAACCATAGCAACATGTTCATTCTTGTTCATTTGTTTATAAACCAAAATGGCGGTGAGACTTGCATTCAATGAACGAAAATTGATGGTGGTGTGTTGTTGGAAAGTGGAGAATGTTGTTGAAGTTTAACGACGTTGGAGGGTTGAATTTGATACACAACCGCCAACAAGGGTAACAATAACAAAACTCCGAGACAAGTTTGAAGCCGAAGGAACAGTGAAAGATGTGTTGAAAGGAAGTGCTACGGAGTTCCCACCTTGATTTCCAGATTTAACCCCTCTCGACTTCTACCTTAGGAAATTTTAAAGAACACAGTATACGCCACAAAATCGCAAACACTGACAGAATTAAGAGATCAGATCGAGCATCCCATCAATGATATTCCATTAGCTACAATCCAGTCGGTATGTTGCTCTGTTCGATATTGGTTAGAGTGTACTGTGGCAGAAGGTGGTCATTTTGAATATAAACGGGCTTAAGGAAGTTTAAGGATTAAAATACAACAAACCTTATTTTTCTATCTCATTTCGTTGCTGAGTTATAATGTTTCAAAGAGTGTATACATCATTTTGGGACACCTTGTATTATGCCATTCAATTGTCTCAATTTGAGTAGTGTGCAACCATCAAGTTCATATTTCGACTTCAAAAAATGTAAATGAGATCAGACCACGATGCAATGATCCAAATTACGATATAAGAGTCTTGCTGTTGAGAGTGTTCATTGTTTAGAAAGTATGGTCACCATGAATTCATTCTGTATGGAACAAGCGTTATTGGTGCTTTCTTTATTGACTTTGTCATTTTTACACACCGTGAAAAGGAAGCACAGCTGTGAAGTAAGTTTGGCTATTCCTAATCAGGAACGCCATTTCTGTTGTGCCATAAGTGCGTCATTCCCCAAAACTCTGACCTAGCAACTTTTGGCTATTCCTTATACGGAAAATGGGATTTTGAATTTGTCAATTTGCAGTTATATCATGAAAATGGTAACATGAGACTGCACCAATCAAAAAAAAATAAAGAAATTTAAGAAGATGGTGATCAGGTAGAGTGATATAGTGAACTATTTATTAAGCATTATGCATTTCAGTATGGTCTGCCAGGTATGTAAAATATGAAACTGGAATTTTTGTATAGAAAACACACAATTATTGTATGAAAATGATAAAAAATATTTTATTGGAAGTATTGCCCATCGCTGGCTGTACATTTTTCCCCATCCGTCTGATATTTGTGGATGCCATGCCAAAAAAACTGTTGCTCTTTTGAGGCAAACCAATCGTCGAGCCATTTTCGTACACTTTCGTTAGAAGTGAAGCGTTGCTCAGCAAGTGCTTGTCCCATCGATGCAAATAAGTAGTAACCAGACAAAGCAAAGTCTGGTGAGTAAGCTGCATGCAAAAGTATTTCCCAACTAAACGTCTCAATCATTTCCTTGACCAATTTTGCTGTGTGTGATGGTACATTATTTACTTTGTGCTGCCTTTTTTTGGTATTCTGGTTGTTTTCAAGCAAAGTTTGATTCACACCGATCATTTACTGTCAATAGCGTTCAGTATTAATGGTTTCGCCATGTTTCAGCAGCTCATAATAGATCACGTTGGGTCTTCCACGTTCTTCGTTTCTCACGTCAAAATCGCCACTTTTGAATTTTTTAAATCGCTCAAAGCACTGTGATTTACCGAGAGCATGCTCAGCTTTGACAAGCATTCGATGTGATTCTGCAGCAGTTTTCTACAAATGGTAACGAAAATCAATGCCGTCTGCAAATCGTAGTTTCCAGGCACAAAGTTCGACATGTTCAACGCTATTACAAACTATGCTGTTGTATGAAACTTGTATTGTTGTGAGTTGAAAATCTTTGTCAGATGTCAGAGTAAGAAAATGGTGCCAACGACGTGGCAGAGAACAGGTAGAATTGTAATTCTTCCCTGGATGTGGTTTGACGCTAACTACATTGACAGCTAGGGCCATCCATGGGCAAATTCCAATTTCATATTTACAGATCTGGTATGCTTTAACAATACAGATACCGATTATAATAACTTTGTTTTGATTCTTAAAATAGATTCAAAACAAGGAATACATACAAAAGACACTTGAAGACTCGCCATGGAAAATTATTAACAGCCAACGGAATCATGCTGCTTTCGTCGGAGGAATTCTCTAAAGTTAAAACAAATCCACGAAAAAAGGCAGGCCGACGAAAAGACAAGGAGACTCAGTGGCCAGAAATAAGCAACGGTGCTTTGTCCAAGGCAACTGAAACGGAAACCAAACTTCTAGATGGGTAGGAGAGTGTTATTGTAAGGTGTATAGGATAAAAAGGACAAGATGTTTAAAATGAAACAAAAAAAGACAATAGAGTTCAAAGAGCATAACCATGATTCTTGAAGCATGTGAAAAATCGATCGGGAATGCCTTTGAATCGTTGTTAATAGAAAGTTAAGTGAATGTTTTGCAGCTGACAGAGCGCTACACAGACTTTCCCGAACAGTATTTGTTATTTCTTTTATTTGTAGTTTTATGTGATGTTATATTGGCATTTAAGCGTTTTATATTGAATACTTTAAGTGGATTATTATTATTATTTCCTTGTAATAATCAAGTTTATTGATGATGTTGGAAATATTGTATATGATTGACCCCGTAAAAGTCAAGTTTATTTGAAAGCTCATCTAACAGAAAAACAATATTTTTTTTATAGCGATGTAAATTTCGAATGCACCATTGAGTTGTATCATGAATGGAACTGTAGATATCTACTGTTAATCTATTTGCGTGTTTAAAAGTCTTCTCAACTGTTTATATCTCTATGAAAGAAGATCCCTTTGATCGATCAAGCCAATTTAAAGAGAAACAAATTTTAAATATTTTAAAAATAGTGTTCTATACTACGTACTACTAATTAAGGTTGTCATAGAGTTGGTGTTTTTCTATTCCTTTCTATTGTAAACTATTATGCATTTTGTCACGTTTTTTGATGTTAATGTTGATGATGATGCTGTTGAACTTAACATAGGATTTAATTTCTATAACTTGTAAGTAAAATATAATAATAACAATTATAATAACGTAAAACAGCCAAATGATTATTTAAGCAGTCACGAGAATATTTCTGCATTGGATGAAAAGAATTATGAGACTTCGTTTTTGTAGACAATTTATTTTGTTTTTATTTTTGCTTTTATCTTTTAAGGATTGGGGGGGGGGGGTCTTGTTTTAAGATTGTTTGTTTATATTGTTTTGTACTTAAGTTTAGCAGAATTTTTTTTCCTCTGTGAGATAAGATGCGAAGAACTTTATTTTTATGGATTTGATTATGTCTGTTTGTTTGATTTGATGTTTGTAGACTTGTAATTATTAATTGAGTACTACGTCCTCTTTTGATATCATCATGTAATAGATTTGAAATACAACAAATAGTGTTTATTTACTAATAATAATAAGAATATAGTCCTTGTTCACCCCATTTCAGAGGCAAAGAACGTCGGTTCAGTATCTATAGAGAAAGAAGAGGCATTCGAATATGCGAGATGATATTGTAGAGAGCTGGAGTTTGGGTAGAAGAAAGCTTAGTTTTTAGCTTTTTTTTGGTTTTTCAGTGATTTGTAATTTTTATACGCAGAATGTCATGGTCAAGAAACAAGCTGTTAGAGAAAGAAAGATTGTGATTTTTATTTTCCGCTTTTTATTTTACATATACAGTCGAACCTCGATTTCTCAAAAAAATTTAATTTTCATTATAATTCAATGTACAGTCATCCTTCCACAAGTCGGCAACCTCGGTTCCAGGGTCTTTCTGACTTGTGGAATTCTAAGATGGCGGACAATACAAAAAAATCTTTTAAAACTGCTATGTGCTAAGTATTTCCAATAATAAAACACTTGGAACGCACTTCAATTAAAGATAAGTATTCGCGTCTACTTCATTGCTGACGTGGGTTCGTAATACGTATTCTTCAGTAAGGGTGTGTTTGTTTATTATGACGGAAGCGACTAGCCGTCGTTAGGAATCACGATGTTGTGAAAGTCGTCAGCCTGACGATTACAAACGACTTTGTGAGAGTGAGTGTTTTCGAGTGGGCAATATATGCTTGCAGTAAATAAGGAAATTATAAAGCAATATTTTCATTAAATTATGATCCTAAACTCTATTGGTATGTAAGTTCTGTTCTGTTTAAACTGATTCTTTTGTTTGTAATAATGGCATTGGCTAAAACACCGATCGCCTTCTCTAATGCTAATCCTGCAGAAGCTGACGATAGTTTTAATAGTAAATGGAAGCAGTCGGTCTGATGAGATTAAACAAACGCAGTCACGTTAACTTCGTCGCTTTTGTCGCACTAAGCAAACACATCCTAAACTACGTAGCTTTTGAGGAAGATTGCTAGAAAAAATTAAACCAAATTTTAAAAAAATTAAATATAGTAATATTTTTTAAATTAGGACAACTTTAATCACAAGTCAGCATTTTAATTTTTGAAGGGAAAATGTAGCTACTTATGCAGGGAGGTGTGCCTCTATAATTGGCAGTCGTTTCGAGATTCGTGGAAAATAACCAGTTCGAAGAAAGTCGGCTCAGCTTAATGCTCATATTAATTTCCATAATTAACTTTCACAGCCCCCCAATACAACAAACTGTATGCATTAGGGGAACTATAAAATTGTTTGTTTTGAATACATTAATCATGACCGATTTAGATTTGTTGGCAGAAATCCCTGACTGGAAGTCATTGTCCGCCATCTTGGCTTTCAGGAAAATGTTGCAGACTCGTGGAATTTCCTGACTAGTGGAATCCCGACTTGCGGAGGGACAACTGTATCGTAATATTCTCTCATTATCTCAAAACATTTTCTTGGAAAGCCTGGCTATGTTGAAGTTTGGCTTAATTTTGGCACCTATAATGTTATCATTTTTTCGTACAGTACCTTTATTAACCTAAAAATCTTGATTAAAAGTAACCCTCCATATCTCGGACCCTCTTTATTTCAAAATTTTATATTCCACGAAATTCGAGATATCAAGGTTCAACTGTAGATATATTCGAGTTGAAGTTTTTATAATGTGAAAATCGGTTTCACTCGATCCCCAACAAGACAATAGTTACAATGATAGCGTTTTCAAAAGTATCGAATTCTATCTTAAAGAAAAATTGATTTTTTTAGATTTAACTGTTGTAATTTGAACCAGTTTTCATCAACATTCCAAACACACACACACACACACACACACAAATACACACAAGCAATTTCTGTTATTTTCTGGGAGTACAGTAGAACGGTCATGATTTGCTTTCCTTTTATACAGATGTTCAATGTTTTAGCACATTTTCATATGACCACATATATTTACAATAATAAATACGTATTTTCCTAAAAATTGCATCTTTTTTTTTATGAAACTTGTTATTCCCCCTTGAAGCCACTTGTATAATACCAATCAACCGATCGATGAATGTATTTTTAAGAAATCAAATTAACTTTTTATTATGTAACTTTCTGGGGTTTGTTTTAATCGTAATTTTTACGTAGCTGTGAATTAAGTTTGTTCAAATGAAGACTAGTGCAGGTATTGCGTGAAAATGATATCAAAATGAAAAGAATATTTGATATATATACATATAAATATATTTATATATTTTTCTTTTCCCTCTGTGTAAGATATTAAAGAAGAAATCATTCCAACATAAAGAAACTGACAGATATTTTTTTAAATGATTGAATGACGGAAGTTCAATGAGAAGAAAATATTTTCTGTTTTGTCAGTGGATTTGGTCTGCTTTTCCACCGCTTTTCTTTGACATTATAAATGCTTTTTTTTTTTACTCTCCAATAAGGTATGTTAATTCTAATATGATAGTCAGACTACTTTATTTTTTCCCATTCTTAAACAGTCGCATCTGTTTTGGAAGTAGAATTTTTTTATAGTTGTTATACAGTGAATCCCTTGCATAGCAAATGTTCAAATCTGAGGTATGGGAAATCAAAAAGTTATTATGGATTTACATAATACTTCTATCTTAGCTTATAAGAATAAAAATTCAAGAATATCTCTCTCTGATTTTGAGAATTAGGAACACGTTATTTAGCTATGGTTTAGCTATGCACTTGCCACTTATGAGCACCTTCTTGGATAAAACAACAGATAAATCCAACTCTAATAGATTTCATTTACTTCTTGTACATACATTTCAACCACCAAGTGGTCATCATTCAGCAAGGATGCTAAATACTTTATATATTACTGAATGCTGGTTTTGAAAAGGATGTCGTGAGATACCTAACAATGTACTGCACCTTAAAATAAACACAAGTTTCCTCATATATTTTGTTGAAATTGCATTCCTTAAAGGAGTAAACAGCTCGTGAAGTTTGGTTAAACTCCGCCCATAATATAAACAAAAGCGCATAAAAAAGTAAACACCACCGCGTGTTCTATTAATAGATTTCTGTGAACTATCTGTGCACTAATAAATTTTTTGAATCTTAAAATTCAGTTTTGAAGATTAATTTTCTCAAGGTCTCCAATTGCAGCTCTAGTAAATACGTGAGCACATTTAGTGATAGGAGGCTGCAGTTGCTACAGATACTCACACTTCCTCTTGCATTCATCTTTTGTTCATAGCCTACTGCTATGATGTTCATAGTCTTTTGTGCTGAGGCCTTGTATCTAGTGGCTTCACACGTCGACACTTGTACTTGTTTCGATCTACTCACATTCATTTTAGCCATCGTTTTCCCCTCCACATCTCTGGTTTCACCACATCTTTCCTTATTCTGTGGTTTCACCTCCTATACTATCATAAAATACTTTATTTTTAATAGCATTTGACACGAAAATGTAAAAAATAATGCTTTTATGCAATACGAAAATGATTAATGAAAAAAAAAAATTAGTGCAAATCAATAAAAAAAAATGTTTTTCTGTTGTACACGAATTGAAACTAAAATCGCCTTTTTCTAGTCGGATTTCAGAAAAAAAAACTCTGCTTAAATTCAGGTAAATATGGTATTAAAAAAAAATTTTTGGACGTTTTTATAGGGGAAACACTTTGAATTTTGTTGCGACACATACTCTAAACATTATGTGGCATAGGGTTTGTTTTTTTAGATAAAATCTGAATTTTCAGAGAATGTGCGGGATATATTCACGAAAATACAGCATGCCTTAATGGTCAGCGCATCTTGGAAACTAATTAATTCTGTGCGTTATGAAGGGTTTCACTGTATTTTAAATTCAGTATAGAAATGCTGCTAAATTATTAATTTTTGTTTATTTTTTTTTTATATATGTGTGAATGAGACAGAATTTGCAGTCGTTTTATGCAGCAGACGTGCATTATGCTATTATTCTTTTATTATTTTTGGTAGTAGCAGTGTTGTTGTTGTTGTTTGACTAGACATTCTTTTATTTTTAAAGATGACGTGAACTTGAATCAGTATTAGATATGAGTAAAATCTGAAGTTGCTGTAAAATATTTCAATTTGTTTGTGATATTTCTCTCTAGCTTGTAATGTTGTGTAAAAGATACAGATTCTCGATTACTTTATTTTTGTTTATTCTGTGTGGTTGCATAATGTTTATTTATTTATTATATTTATTGGTAAGCCTTTTGATTTGAAAATCGCTTGTACAGTTATCACTTTTATTTCTTTAAGTTTAATCTGACTGGAAATCTCTCTTTTCTTGTATGTATGTGCGTGCATGCATGTGCTGTCATCCCTTTTGCTTATGTACTGTTGACAACTTTTAAGTTTTGCTACAGTCATTCAACAAACAACATATATTCACTTGTCATTATTAAAACTGTTAAGTGTAAAAGGAGATCGTATGTTTCATTTTTTTTTTTTTCTTCTGAGTATATTTTATGAAAAGAATAATTTCATCCCATGAAGTTCGTTCTTGTCATATTAATTAGTGTTCACCTGGATTTATAGTAGCTGTTGGGGTTCCCAGCTCTAAGTGTCTCTTTTCATTGTCATTATTTTTTTACATTGTAAATGTTTATTTGAAACATTACTCTTTTATTAAGTTTATATGATGTATATATTATCTATATCTCTACATGTGTAATTAAAAATTATTTTGGTATACAATAAAAATATTCCTGTAAATTGTATCTACCTGTCTCTGCTTATTATAAGATCCTTTTCAGGGAAAAGATTTAACTGAGTAAATACATTAGTTTAATTTGAAATAATCACATTCACCAAAGGTTATTAGTATATATATATTTGTAATCGGCTGTCAATCAGTCATTATTATGACAGTACCGACCCCGAACAGACGAATCCACCATGGGGTAAAAAGAGCCTAAGAAGAGGCAACATTACAGAGAGGTATCTGGGAGTTATCAAAAATATCAATATTTTGTAAGATTCTGTTACTGTTATATGATTGAATTAGCTTAAAAGCTGGATCTATATTTATTAGTAGAGTGCGTCCCTTTCCTAAAAAAATTAACGTCTGTGGGTTTCTTTTGGAGACTGGGATACGAATCTCTATATATCGTAGGGTTCGTGAGACCCATAGTCGTCCGTTAAAAATAGCTATTAAAAGGTTAGTAAAAAAATTATGTATAATGTACTGCAGATCAATAATGTTGGAATTGACCTTAAAGGTGTTGTCACAGATAATTTTTTATAGAAAAACTGTATATTGGACTGGAGATGTTAATTGTTTTCTCGTTCATCTGTTCACTGAAGTAGATAAAAGCATCAAAAGAGATGAACGCACAGTGCCTCTGTATTCAAGAATAAAAAAAAAACTGGTCTAGGAATAGCAATAGTTAGCATTTTATTGCGAAGTCAATGCGTTTCAAGGAACTCTCATCATCAGGACTCTGAAACGACTACAAAGTTTGGCAGTACCTGTTAAATGGATTAATGTCCACCAATCAGAGTGAAGTGGCACCACCCTGATTGGTGGGCTTTCAGAATGATAATTACAAAAAAATATGTACAATAACGTTTTAAATAATACAAACAAAAAGCAACAAGAGAATTGGTAAAGCAAAGAATAATAAAATAAAATAAAATAAAATAAAAACAATCCTAGACGTCGTCAATAATATTGCATATCCCCCTGCCATTAAACATTCTTCCACGAAAACACCAACAAAATCGATTTTCTAATTATCACTCGGCTGTAAGCCCACCAATGAGGGTTGTACCACTTCACTCTGATTGGTGGACATTATTAATCTATATAACCAAGTGGTGTCGCACTGCCAAACTTTGTAGTCGTTTCAGAGTCCTGATGATGAGGGTTCCTCGAAATGCGTTGACTTTGCAATAAAACGCTACCTATTGCTATTCCTAGACAGTTTTTTCATTCTTGTTATTATAGCAATATAGACCATTATGCAACCTCTGTATTCAGTATAATCCATTTAATCTCTCACTGTTATAGGTTTTAGTGCAACTTATTAAATGTGCAGCAATAAAATTTTTCATTTGCAGAAGAATTAATTATACAGGGTGAGCCAAAAAAATGTATACACACTTTGAAGTCTCAGAACTACAGTAATTTATTTTTCTATCTACTAGGTTAAGTTTCTGGGAAAAGAAAAACCACAGTCCAATTGGAAAAGAATTGTAAGCATACTTCCTGGTCAAACTGAATGTTCCAAATGGTTAAAGCAAATGTTCAAATTGGTGGCCTTCAGCATCCATTGGTGGAGATACCAGGTCATCTACAGTTTGCTATTAAGGTAAAGGGTAGCACCGCTGATTGGAACAATGAATGGGTTCACAGCCACAATTGTCTGGTTTCAAATTATCATTAAGTGTATATGAGAAATTTTTGAGATTCTAGGCTCAAATGAATGCCTTCATGTAGATTCCCTTGAATGAAACTTGGAATTTATAGAATGACTGCAAATTTCATCGTAGATCTGTGGAAATTCTCGCATTTTCCAGTAAATGGATTTGATTAGATTTCTTAAGGATAGTTTCATATACATTCGGATATAATTTTCCTTTACATAAGGACTGCCACCTTTCTAAAAACGAGCACTTCTCTTATGATACTTAAAAATATTTTAATAACAGAAGTGAATTTTTTTGTAACACTTCAGTTATGATGCTAATAAAATATTAATACAGGGCGAGTATAAAAAGTATCGGGGAAAGGTTTGGAAAAAGATTTATTTCAGATATTGCTACAAAACCTTAAAATTCTTCAAAGTACATCCTTTGAGCATTGACACACTTTTGCCATTGGCTTTTCCACGATTTGAAAGCTCCCTGGTAGGCGGATTCCGGAAAGTCCTTAAGGGTATGTGTACAAGCTTCTTTTGACAGCATTTAGAATCCCATGGTGGTGTCCTTTGAGGGAGGGTTTCACTTTTGGGAATAGGAAAAAGTCTGCTGGGGGCAAGTTGGGACTGTAAGGGGGTTGGGGAATCGTCGCAACGTCGTTTTGTATCAAGTAGTCTGTCACCTTGGAGCAGGTGTGGCTGGGTGCATTGTCGTGATGCAATTTCCAATGTCTGGCGATGGCTGGCCTCACCCGGTCTGAATTCAGCACTTCACACACTCAAGTTGTCGTCGGATCCTGGCATCAACGGCCGCCCAGGGCTCGTCTTCCACACTCTCTCAGCCATCTTTGAAGAGCTTGTGCCACTTAAAAACTGCAGTTTGTGACATGTTTGCATCCTTGAACACTTGATGAATCATGCCAAACGTCTCTGCACCCAATTTCCCCAGTCCAACACAAAATTTGATGGCGTACCGCTGTTCAATCGTTCGCTGCATTTTGAGCTTGCTCCGAGTCACTCGATAAGGGTCCACTAAAACTTCGATCTAGCCTGAACAAACCCTCGCAGGCGATTGACGCTTGGCGCATTTTTAAGGTCAGACCCCACACCATTGAGCACGCTTTGTGCGAGTGCGTTGCGAATTACAATCTGTTCCTGGTACTTTTTGTACAAATCCTGTACAGCATCAGGCACGTACGCAAGGGGGGGTCGGGGGGGTCGAGCGACCACCCCAAAAATGCTGAAGGTCCATGATTTTGAGTTCTGTGAATTTAAATCTATTGTTTAAATTCTATTAAAAACTCTGAGTGAACAAAGAGTAGTGGAGTGGTTGGTGACGGGTTGTTTTTAATTTCAGATTTTTAATTTTCCCTTTTTTTTCCTCCTTTGGCCTGTTCCAGTACCATTTCCCCTCCCCCACTAATCATCCCACTCCTTGCTCACTCCAGTTAAACAAAAGGATTTTTTCCCCTTGGACCTACACTGAACCGGACCATAGCCTACAATGATAAGAGACAATTGCAGGCTATGACCGGACCGACAATTCCTCATTCACATCTTTCATTGCCAGAAGATGACTTACGTCGAAAGGGCTTGCGATTTTAATTTTATTTTATTTGAACGGTTTTTTAATTTTTATTTTAAGATTTTTTTTTTCACAAAAATGAAATCCGACTTTTATAAGCAGATTGATTTTTTTATATCAACAATGTATAATAGCATAAACTTCACAAGCAACTTTACAAAAATATCACTGAAATATGTTCATTTTTAATTAGTATTGCTGTAATTAAAACATAATAAAAAGAATGGATGATTCGAACAAAAGGTCCAATAAATCGAGAGTTCGACCTCCCCTAGAAAAATTCTTGGGTACGTGCCTGAGCATCACTAAAATAAATTAAAATTTTACCATGCATGTTTCTTCCACGAAACAAAATAATTACAAACTAACATTAAAACAAAAAATTTGGCCTCGAACAAATAAGAATAATAATTAACAATATAGAGTAATTGTTCGGGATCAAACTTTCGGTTTTAGTGTTAGTTTGAGTTCGCGTGAATGAACATGCATGGTAAAATTTTAATTTCTAGGTTATTTTATTGTTGAGCTAAATATTAGTAATATTTTCTTAGAATTGTAATTTAATCCTTATTACTTTATAATTGATGTCACAGCCAGAACAGAGGACGGTGAGCAACATGTACTTCGAGCATGGAAATAGAAGGACCTGTACTATTTGGATCTGAGTGTAGGACACTTTTCGAAATCCACACCTTTGCGACGGTCAATAAATGGCAAGGGAAACTACTCATCTAAATTCGTTTGACTAGCTTTCTTTGCTTTGATCGTTTTCTTGCCCCTTTCCTCTCGTAAAGGAGGCTTTTCCCCAGAGCTCTTCCTGAATCGAGTATGGGCGTTCAATGGTTGTCATCTCTCCGTGTATTGATTGATTGATTGATAATTTTAATAATCTAAGGAGTAAAATTAATATTGATATAAGTTAGGAAAACTGAGTAGAGACGTTGATTAGGGAAAATGTGGTAAGAGAATAAAAAAAAAAAATGGTGACGTTAACGACGTCATTTGCCTGAGCTATTCACCAAATTGCGTCATGCCACTTTATTTTTAAAAACTGGGTTTGGGTCTATGAAAAAAAAAATACATTTTAAAATTGTTGTGATTTAACTTTTCATATACAGAATGTTAAAAAAGTCTGGACACGGTCGAATAATCTCGAGAAATGCACTTCCTGTCAAGACATAAGATACGTGTCTAATATTTTTGGAGCTCTATTCAAGTGCGCGAAAATGAAATTCTGATTATCCATCAAAAAATTATGTAGGGTTCCCAGAGCCTAGGAATGGGATTCCCCCCATCCACAACGGGAGTTTAATTTTCGCACAATTGAATAGAACTCCAAAGAATACCAGACACGTGTCCAGATTTCTTTAACACTCTGTATATGTATTATTGCTTTTAGCTATATTTAACAAGTTCTTTTAATATTTTGAAACGGGTCTTGTTCCTTTCGAGACCATCGAATCATGGATGTTTGTGTTTGTCCCTTTACCAAAGCTTCAGTAAGTTAAAATTTAAACGAGGGTTAGAGAAATTAGATTGGTATGTGCGTGACAGAGACAAAGATTTTTTTTTTTTAAATAAGAACTGATGAACTCTAAAATTGGAATAATGAATGATGGCCACAACAAGATGACCGAAATCTTTATACGGTGCGTTAAAATTGTTTTTTGTTCCTTTATTACAATTATCCACAGTTACTTGGTATTTCATCCAAAATTGGAACTTGTTTTTTCAGTGCTTAATGCAGTTACATTATTGAAAGTTAATTTTTATTGATTCATTAACTTAATTGCATGAAACATACAATCAGCTGATTCATCTTAGTTAGGTTTGGTTTGGTTGGTATTAACGTCCCATTCAACAACTATGATCATATAAGGACGGCGTTATAGGGGCCGCAAATTTTACCTCGCAAGGGCTCGTTAAACGTGGGAAGGGTTCGTTAACATGGACCCATGCGGTCCCGGCAAACGACTGTTTCCCCGTAAGAAAAAAATTCAAGATGTAAAGAAAGAATTTATAAGGAGTCAATAAATATAAATTAGGTTTGAAATATTTCTATGAAACAATTCTTTTATAGAGGACCCATTTCGTCGAAGGCAAAGTTTTCAAATGTACGTAATTTTAATAATAATAAAAAATTAGTTAAGGCATCGTTATCCAACGATATAAGGGTTTTAGCATCAAAATGTTACGAGCATTTGCGGCTCGTGACTTTAATAAGTAGAGGGGCACAAGTTATAGCTTGATTTGTGATTGGGGCCTCAGGGCCCCTGTCGAGACCCAATAGACTTATACCAGCTTTTAGTGTATATTAGTTAAATTTTTAAGTAATTTTCTATAAGTAAACAAAATTTCAGATTTCTACACCTTTTCGTTTAAAAGTTGCAGCTTTGCTTGTGCTTGGGGCCTCTGGGGGTTTGCTGGGGGCTATATTATTTTTTTTTGTATATTTGCAATATTTGTTTAGTACCACATTATGAATATACAAAATTTCAGGTTCCTTGGCTTTTCCGTTCAATTGTATTTGGGGCCTCCGGACCTCCGGCGGGGCCCTAGAGGCTTATATCACTTTCTTATATATTGGTTTTATTTTTTTAGAACGCACTACAAATTTACGAAATTTCAGGATTTTAGGCCTCTTTGTTCAAAAGATAAAAAGGAACCCCATGAAATTCATACAAGTGGCCCCTGAGGGCCCCCGGGCCACCCCAGAGGATTCGCTGTATTTTTCGCACCGTCTTCTGCATAGGGCCTACGTGTGTACAAAATTTCAAGCCTCCAGGTCAATCCTTTCAAAAGATAAAAAAGGAACCATTAAATTTATACAAGTGGCCCCGGGCCACCCTAGAGGATTCGCTATATTTTTCGCCCCGTCGTCTGTGCAGGGCCTACGTGTGTACAAAATTTCAAACCGCTAGGTCAATCCTTTCAAAAGTTATGGCGGGTGACATACACACATACATCTTGATGCATCTGTACCGTCGTTAATAGGGTTTTATGATGATGCATAAAAAAAATTCTAATTCCCACCCGTTTAAAAAATTCTAGTTATGCCCATAGGGCCAACGGCTCTATTTCCTTTCCGCAGGAGGTACGTGATCTCTGAAAAATCTTGGTCGTCCTCGGCCGGGATCGAACCCGCGTCCTCGGGCATCAGAGGCGATCACGCCACCACTGAGCTACCGAGGCCGATGTTAGTATAATGATTTAACACCTATCCCAGTTTTTGGATTATATTTTTCTGGAAAATATGAATTATCTAATTATGAAATTAGTGCTATATGCTCAGACACGGTAATAAGAAACCTAATCTGTTTCATCGTGGGTCCGAGACGAAACAATAGTCAACGGAGTGGCACCCATGGAAGAAAAAGGCCAAATGGATTCCTTGATCACTGTGTTTTGGCACATGCAATGTGTCATTTTGTTGGATCTTTTTACATCAAAAATTTCGGTTTCAGATAGCACTGTACAACATGAAAAATGTCCTTTAGATAGAAAATATTTTGTTTCTTGTATACTTTTGGCTGAAAATAACGAATCTGTAATTATCGTGTGTTTGCCACGCACCATTTTAGCTTTCTACGTAAGTGCTATATTGTAGCACATATAGAAGCGCTATCGACCAGTTCCTCATTCTGAAGATCTTCCCATACCTACAGCTCCAGATAAATATACTGTTGATTCAGAGGAAGACACCTCTCTCCGATGACCCAAACCATCAAGATCCTGACTTTCACATCATGAGATCCCACAGGCAGAGCTTAACGATGGAATGGAAGTATGCTAGCCGAATATTGCTGGTCTCTTATCAGGGACACACCAACAGAAGCCTACAAGAGGAAAAGGCCAAAATTATCATTTTAGTGTACCCGGCGTTGCCCGGGATAATTATACGTGAATTTGTGGTAGCAAGGCCAGATGGTCAGATGCTTCGTATCACATATACCAGGCCCGTAGTCGGGGGGGGGGGGGGGCCCCCCATAATGAAAAAACGGACCACGCAGTAGATTTTTTAAAAAAAGGTCCCGAATTTTTTAAAATTCCCCCCCCCCCCCCCCAAGATAACGTCCTTGCTACGGTAGTCTTCATGTTTTTACTTTCTAATGATATATTTTGGGCAAGTTTATTGTGATTCAAATAATACAATACTATTCGTTTGAAATAACGTAGAATACTTTGTATTAAAATTCAGTAGCAACCCTAGTTGCAGCCAGTGGTGAGAGAGGCATTGCCGTCTTTTCTTTCCTTTTTTGTTTCTGATATGAACGGACTTTGTTGTCGGTGACAGTCGATTGTCGTCGATGCATTGAACAATGCATTGCATGAGCGTCCTCTTCTCGAGCCATGCCACTGGCTCCATTTCCAAACACTGCTCTGAGAAGCAATTTCCCCAAGGGCAGCAGGGGATTTTCTTCTTCTTAGCTCTTAGTATTTTTCCCCTCTCCAGAATCCTACGTTTAAGTATTAGAATATAATTTAAGTGCTCCCCCATTCGTCATTGGCATAATCAAGATGTTCGCCAAGTTTCGCGATACGCCATATGTAAGTTCCGGTTACTCTTCTTTTATTATGTTTAGGAGAAACCCGTGTTCGTTTGTACTTAAGA
The DNA here is from genome assembly GCA_023313115.1 of Rhysida immarginata. NCBI lineage: Eukaryota > Metazoa > Arthropoda > Chilopoda > Scolopendromorpha > Scolopendridae > Rhysida > Rhysida immarginata. The sequence continues at coordinate 718,440 of JAHWFO010028035.1, read as the reverse complement.
AGGGACTAGCCTCTTCATGAAAACTCCCGAGTACTGTCGTTTTCGTGTGAATATTAAAATGCACTGGCAACAGTGATTTTGATACAGGCAACTGCGAGACTTTTCATAAAAGTGTACAATTTTTCTATCACCCACGAGTTAAGATTCTACACAACATTTTCATAGTATTCGTACACGTTATGTTGTTTAATGCAAAAATATCTTTTGATAAGTATGGGTAGAGGTCCTGTTTTGTAGGACAAAAGATCCTAGCTTAATTAGACATTGTGGGCAAAAAAGCCCCATACTGCTTATAACTTTGCTTATTAAGAAAAATAACTTTGCTTAGGAATTTAGTAAATTAAGAAAAATTTAGTATATGGCCGAAGGTTCCATTTCTGGAATGAAAAAGCCTTACAGGGCAAATAGAATCCCTGTGTACAGTGTGGTGCATAATTATTCGGATGACTGCGCAATCCATATTAAAACTTGAAAAACTCTTCAGAAAATCAAGCTACTCCAAAGTCTTTATACATTGTAATAGTTTGCCCCCCTTTTGCTTTTATCACTGCACTGTTCTCTGAGGCATAGAGTGCACTAATTGTTTGCATGCAGTAGCATCAAACGCATTCCACTCTTCTTGCATCCACGCCCACAGTTGGCGGGCACTGTCTGCTCTGTTTTCCCTGGATCTGTTTGTTTTGTTTTTTTTTTTTTGTTTTTTTTTTAAGCATATGCCACATGTTTTCGATCGGATTCAGATCCGGAGATTGAGCTGGCCACTACATTGTTTGATACGATGGTTTTTGAACCATGCAGTTGATCCTTGAGCAGTGTGGGAAGGCGCGTTGTCTTGCTGGAATACCACATCCTTCTTACACATTCCATAGTAATTGATAGTAGTTTCCATCAGATTGTCATTCAAAACACCAATATTTCCGTGAATCCAACTGCAATAACCAGGTCCAAAAGATGTCATCAAAATGGAACCTCCACCATATTTCGTAGTCCCTATCACTTTGCGATCCAGAAGCGGTTGTTTCACGTCTTTCCACGTCCAGGCACGTCCATTACTTTCAGCATATTTTATCCTCGTTTCATCAGACCGGATTATGCGTTCCCAGTCTTTTTTCAGTCCATTCTTGATGAGCGAGGGTGAACTGCAAACGCTGTTTATGATGTGATGCTGTTAGGCGTGGTTTCTTCTTCATTACAGCCTTTCTTCGTTTTTTTTAGTGCTTGGGGCACTGTCCAAAGGGATACTGAAATTCCTTGTGATTGTAGGTGCTGCAGCCCTTCGGAACAGATGTCCAAAAGTCCATTTCTGATCGTCCTCATCAAGGATCTGGTTGTTCGTTGACTTAAAACCTTCTTTCTTCCACGTTTGTTGGGTACAATATTGCTTGTTTATTTCTTTTTGATGGTGCTAATGTTTGATTTTGAGATCTTCATCTCACCTTTTATGAAGGCATAACGTTTTTACAGCATCTCGAACAGTTTTTCTCAATGACCTCATCTTGACAATTGTTTGCTCAATATGCAAAACCATCACTTTAATTAGGTTTAAAACGTCATAAAATAATGTATGCACTTTTTATGTAAATTTTCATACTGCATTTTAATAGATTTGGTTGGCTAAAAGGCCGGGTTCAAAATTGTTCGCATGAGGGGTGAAGAAAATAATTTTATTGTACAAAACCTAACACATGAAATTAAATCTCGCTTGGAAATCTAACAGTATGCATATTCTTTTATTATTATTTCAAAATATTCCACTCTTGATTGATTTTTAAGCAGTTTATACATGCTGTATTGTAAAACGTGCATTCATCCGAACAATTGTGCACCATACCGTACTTGTTGTCCTCTTGAAAGGGAAGTTCTTGAGGCAAAATGTACTAGATGATCTAAGATGACCTGTTCTAGTATTTTGATAACTAGGGACGCCTCCATGTAAGTGGATTTTTTATTACCAGGTAACAAAGTTGAAATAAGTTGAGCCCTGAAAACATTTTTCATACCGAAAAATCTGGTAAACTGAAAAAATAAAAAAAAGTGCTTGTCATCTCGAATGAAATTCTACGCATAGCGCAAATAAGCGTTGTACTGTAAAATTTTAAGTGGCTTTACCTCAAAATCCATACGTGATAGAGAAATTCTAAAAACATACTTGAATTCCATAAAGAAAATGCTTTTAGATATTCATACTTTCACATTTCTGCAAAAAGAAACGTTTGGTTATCCGGTGAGATCTAAGAGACGATTTGGTTAATTTGCTTCTCCATCCTCGTAAGAAGCCGGAGACAACAATGAGGAAATCCACTTCTGTTCTCGCGTCCTAGATAATCTGGTTTGCATCTATTTGCATTTTGATATCTTATCCGTCTTTTAATTCTTGATAAATTTACAATCGGCGGCCTATTTTTAACCGCTCCGAGTGAAGGGACCTTCCAAAATGCGTAAAGATGAGGCCCGGGAAGAAAGCGGACCAGAAATGTCAATGCACGATTTTGAAATTTTGATGTAAAATTAGCAGAGGAAGGAATGGAAGCAGTCGCAGGAGGTGTTTGACTGGGTTCATCACTCGGGTTGGTATTTGAATAGATTAATTCTTAATTTGAATAATTAATTTGCAAATGAGCAAGTTTTTGTTATCGAGTGATTGCATAGTTTTTGTTAATGAGAATTATTCGCTCTCGACGATTCTTCTAAGAAGGAAAAATCTCAAAAGAAAAGCGGAGAAAGAGGCCTCCTCGAGTAGTTTTCCAAAGAAAAATTAAAATGGCTGGAAAGTGAGCGTCTGCTTTTAACATTGAAGCTGAAAACTTGGAATGGGACGAGAGCTAAAGGAATACGAGGCTGTGAGTGAGCGATTTTTAGAGATGTAAAAGCATTGTGCATGCATCCTATTAAACGAAACAGCATCAGAATGCTGTATGTTCTATGCACATGATAATGTTACCTCTGAATTACTCATGACCCATCTATTCGTTACTCCCACATTTAACACTAACTGCCCCGATGTTACAATCAAAATGAAACTGCTGGCTGGGGATTGACTTGTGACTAGTCAATGACATCAATCACGAATACCCTACCCATATGGTAGGTTGACAAAGGAATGATATTGAGATGATTGGTTTAAGTCCTCTCAGGTTCTGGGTATGTGTTTCCATAAATTTTTCTTGAATAACGTTCCACGAGGGATAAGTCGAGAGTATTAACAAATAAACGATTACGTTAAAAATGGAAAGTAGGATTATTCTAAAGTGATATGATATTTCCAATAAAATGTACAGATGGTATGTACTTGAAAGTTCGATGAAAGTAAATTTGACCACTTGGATGAAAAAAACTCGTCATGACTTCTTGTAGATCCAAACGTTGGAGGCTTCTTCCAGATGAATACTGCATAGATGTTGACCTTCGATGATCTCGTGTCCAGATGATAATACACTTCTAGTCGAATAGGGTAATAAGATGAAGTGTTATCATCGAAGGTCAACATCCGTGCAGAATTCGTCTAGAAAAAAGTTTACAACGTTTGGATCTATAAGAAGTCGTCGTGAGTTTTTTACATTTGAGTGGTCAAATTTACTTTCATCGAACTTACAAGTACATTCCATCTGCACATTCTATTGGAAGTATCATATCATCACTTTAGAATAATCCTACTTTCCATTTTCAGCGTAATCGTTTATTTGTTAATACTCTCGACTTATCCCTCGTGGAACGTTATTCAGGAAATTTATCAAAATCTAGAAAGCCCAAAAAATGAAAGTCAATGTTGAGGAAACATTGTGGGATTGAAGCGAATGGAGCTTTCATAGAGCGAGAGAATGAGTTTGTCTTGGATGGTCTCGATGGCAAGGTTTCATGAAGAGCAAAGGTCTCACCATTAAGATGGATCTGTCGAGCTATCAAGAAAATGTCAAATATATGGAAAATATCAAATAAACGATTGTAATATAAACTAAGATCTTTGAATGGAAGTGAAGCATAAGAAATGAGTGGAGATAAGTGGTCTAAGTTAGGAGTAAAACAGAAATGCAGTTGATGGTTTGTGTAAAGTCCGTTGCGAGATGGTTTGGGCATGTGGAATAATAAATGAGTGGATGGGAAATGTGGTTTAGAGAGGGAGGCCAAAGAAATTGGGACAGGATCAAGTACTCGAGGATCTCAGGATTTTAATTTTTTTAGTGCACAAACAAAGAGTTGGGGGCAGCAGTCCTATGGAGGCAGAGTCTGCGCATGTGTATTGATGAAGAATATTGGATTTTTGAAATTCTGACTCTGGATTCTTAAAGACCATTAAAGAGTAGAACATGCATGTCTGTAAGACGCACCTCTATCTCTTTGTCTTCATCCATAAAATTGGGTTCAAAACTTTAAAAAGTTCCGCACCTTGAGGGCCTCTATCTCTTAAACGGTTGGATCAATTGAAAAAACGCCAAGAATAAAACACTTCTCGAATATTGTGTACAATCTGAATATACCATTAAACAATAGGGGTTCATATTTAAGATTTCAACGCCCCCCTCTCCCCTCATAAGGGGGGGGGGGTAATTTTTTGGCTAATGAATTTCCCTCGCGAAGTAATTCATCTTTGATTTTGGACTTTTTTTTTCGTACAATGCTTTGTTTTCGAGATATTTCCAGGTCTACACTTAAATGGACCACCCTGTATAGATATAACGTTTTTTGTATTTACAACAAAACGATTTATGATATTTTGTTGAAATTACTCGTATAAGAACATAAAATTAATAAAATCTTTCCGTGTTTATTAAAACTGAACCGGAAAATGTGATGTCAAAGAAAACGGACAAGAAAAGACGCTGTTAGGAGGAAAAAAAATACTCGCTCGAATACTCCTAATGCCAAATTAGAATGCAAGAGGATGCGTGTCGAGTTTGTTTTTTTTTTTTCCTATAAATATTTTTCCTCGATTTTGTAGCAAATTAAATAAAAGGTGTGGACATGAATAAATTATGCGATCACAATAATTAAATTGTGCAATTTTTAATGCGGTCGCATAATCGCACCATAGTGGAGGGTCTGCATAGAGAATACTCAAGAAAAGCCCCAAGAATATATAAGAAAGCGACTGGCCAAAATTAATTTTTAAAATTAAATTTCTCAAAAAATAATTAAATTTGCAGATTTTTTTTTAAACGCTTTAAAAAATTATTTATTAATATCATGTTTTGATATTAGTTGATTTTTAAACATTAAGGCGATTCTCCAAACGCCCAAAGATGATAAATGTTTGAATAGAAGAAGTTGGTCTTTCACCTCTTGATTGGCAAATGAAGAAGCATTATGTAAAATGTTTAATTGGGAATCTGTCTCCCATTGTTTTATTTTATTAAGTTTCATTCCCAATCGTACAATTGTTCGTGACGAGTTGCGAAACAAATAGTTAAGGAATCTCGGCATGAAAAGGTAATTGTTCCGAAGACGAGCGAAAAAAAGTCGCACTCGGGAGTGTTTGTTCGCTAAAATAAGAGTTTTGTGGTTGAAGTGGTTTCGAGTTTCGATTGCGAGCGAGAGAGGATGACGGGAAGGGCGTGATTTGCGCGTGCGCGACCTTGAGCGTTGATCTTTCGGGGAACCTGGGTTGCCGGTGGGTAGAGTAGGAAGAAGACGCCGACGACGACGCCAGCTGTTGCGAGCGACCGTCCGTCTTCCGTCCGCCTCTGAATCTTTGCCACCGTTTTTGTGTTCCTTATTTCCAGGGCACGATGTCGAAGCCCATGTCGGACAGCGAGCGTAAGAAGCAGATCAGCGTTCGAGGCATCGCTCAGGTGGGCAATGTCGCCAACATAAAGAAGACGTTCAACCGGCACCTCCACTACACGCTCGTCAAGGATCGGAACGTGGCCACGCCGAGAGACTACTTTTTCGCTCTCGCCCACACCGTCAAGGACCACTTGGTCGGACGATGGATTCGAACCCAGCAACACTACTACGAGACCGATCCAAAGGTAAGAAAATAACTAATAACTAAAAAATAAAAAGAATTTCTCTCCACCCGCGCGCACCCGACTCGAATGGGATTAGGCTGAGGGAGGATGAGGAGTAGGGCATCAGCTGATCGTTCGTTTGCCTTTACGGCTTCTCTCCTCCTTCCTCGGAATTCTAAGCTGCCTCAGATTTTTCCTTTTTTCTCCTTCTCTCCTTTGTGGGGCTCTGAAGATGACTCCAGTTAAAATCTTTTATAATAATAATAACAACAAAATGATAAGACATTCTAATCGGGTGATCGCGAGGGGGTGCTGAAACTCCACTCTTTTTAGAATCTCTAAAACGGAAAAAAAATTTAAAATTTTGATAATTTGTATTCGACTGGAGTTATCTTTTAATTTTTAACAATGCAAGTGAAATAAACGCTAATTGTGCTAATGAAAATGACGTTCAAAATTAAAATCCGCTGAGTAATATATCACGAAATGCATTTGCCCTTCGTCAAGTTCACCAGGCAAAAAAACCTTCTTTGAAGGAGGAGGAGAAGGAGGAGGGAGGAAGGAGGGGCCATGGGGTAATGGATGAGTTAGAGGGAGGGTTCCTTTTATAGATTGAAGCCTCTATGATTCGACATTGACGTCCACTTTTCACTTGGCCCCCCAATTAGGTTTCTAGCCATGCAACTAACTTAGCAATGGCTCCTTGAGGAACGGACTGTCATTGTCAAATTATGTAATGCCAATTTCAAGAGGAGCATGTGTAGGTTGAGGGGATACTTAGTATAACTGTGCTTTTTGAAGATTCCCATAAATTAATGGAATGGACTTATACAAAATTTTAATTAATCTAAGATACAGTTGTTCAGCTATGTAAATGACAAGCAAATTTAAAGCATACACCATTTGCTTCTTCTCAACTTTAGAATAAACACATTTGCACTTGATTATAAATTACTCCCCCTCCCCATGTCCTTTTATTCCCTATTTGTGTTGGGCTCTTTTCCATACTCGGTAAACACACGCAAACTGGATAGCATGAGGGTGTTAAAAAGTAATTAAAAATATTAACGTGATATGAAATTTATTTAATAAAATGAAATTTCTTTTCCAAGTTCCATCTTCTCACCCCATAACATCCACAAAGTGCTCAGTAAATCAGTGAAGTAGATCAATCCGACTGATTATATTGCCCAACTGCAAATATGTTTCCCTTAGATGACAAGTAATTTTAGTAGCAGTCTTTTTAAGCGTCTCTATGGCAGTGGGAAGTGACGCCTTAACATTGGCTTATGGCCGTGGCAACTGTAAAGCTAAATTAACGTCGCGAGGAGCAACCTTTAACTGCCATTAGACTGATTTTTAAACCAATTGCCGGTAATGCAAATAGATGCGAGATTAGTTTTGGGGGTTGATGGAGCGGGCTTGAGGTGCAGCCAACAACCCAGGCAGTCCCAGCCTCTCGCTCTATTCCGTGCAAGGGCATCTCAAGGACATTGTGCTCGAGACTATTGACATCCCCCAATACATTTTTTTATTTTTTTGTCATCTCCTTACTGATTTCATTTTAATGGGAAGGGTTTTGATTTAATATCTTCATTTCAGTGTTTGCTTTTGAATTCTGAGGAAATTGAGTGTCGAAGCCAAAAGCATTAATGTAAGAAACAAATGTATAGCCAATAAAAAATTTAAACACTGGTTAAAAAAAGTCGGTGATTTCTTATTTTTCTTATGAATGCCAAACCACAATCACAGCACATTAATCTAGGTATTAAGTTAAATGTAGAGTTTTTATAAAAATTAAATATTTTGTAGAGGGAGGGGGTATTTAAGTTTCTCTTAATCTGTCCTTTCAATAGGATAATAATAAAAATACAAAAAAAAAAAAAATTACTAAATAAGTAAACCAGTTAACTAAATATGAAAAAAATAATTTAACCATATTTTACACTTCTCAGCGAAAGGAAACTTGCTACTAAACTTCACCAAAGATTTATTAACATTTAAAATCGGAGGAAAGAGATGATGAATCTGACTGTACGTGAATAATGATTGCATAAATGTGCAAATGGTTTGATCTCTTGCAGAGATCAATGAGGAATCTTTTCAACTAGAATTATGAACTAAATTTTTGAACACATGGGTTGACCCACTTTACTTTTAAGGAAGCTTTAGATATTTCTAAGCTGAAATTTTTCTTAAGGCATTTTGCCTATTGGCCTGAGAGTTGTTTATTTTTTCCTGAAATTGCATTATTTTTTTTCATTAATATTTGTTTTGAATATAATTTTTTTTTTTTTAATTGGGAAAAACTTTAATGCATTACCATTCCAGTACAGAAGCCCCATTGTTCCCAAATATCAGAATATTGAGAGAGAAAAAAAATCTTATTTGCATGTCGTTTGAAATAAACAATCTGGTATACTTGCATAGGAAGGAAGAATGGTGGATATTGGAGAAGAATGTAATAGTCATTCTCGGGATAGCAGAGAGTCAGATAATGTAGATCTACAGGATTTGACTTTGGATTTGTAGGTTCTGTAAAAAAAAAATAAATTAATTAATTATAAATAAATAAATAAATAAATAAATAAATAAATCAGGGTATGAGATATTTTACACAGTGACAGTTCTTCATAATAAAACCAAGTGTTAAACTTTTAGATGTTATTGCATTATACCCTTAAAGGGCAAATGACACCAAATCAAAAGTTGATTTCATTTAGTTTTGAATACTTTACTGATACTAAATATCAATTTTATTTATTTATTTATTTTTACTGCCATTTTTAATAAAAAAAATATAATTTAAAGGTCATTTCATTAATACAAATTCATTTTGATTTTTGTCAAAAACTGCTATAAGAGCACATTGCTTATGACGTTACCAAATATCGCTTGTTGCTTGTGCTCTGGCTGCTATTACACACAAGCTCAGAACTGTAATCACTCTTCAATCTGCCTGAAAAATTCGTCAGCATGGTTTATTGTTGTTCATTTAATTGCAAAAGTTTATCTACGAGTGGGGAAAAGTAAGTTTTTTTTGGATTTCCGAAAGATCCAACTTTTAAAAGGCAATTGCTGAAAAATATTGACAGCCACTTTCCAACCGATGAAAAACACTCAACTTTGCCAGGTTCATTTTATGGACAAGTGGTTTATGATGAATCCACAAATTATGAAATTAGTGGGAATTTCACCAGGAAATCGGAGGCCAAAAAAAAGAGAGAGAGAGAGATTTTCCCTTTTAGTTAACGGATGGCCACTCGCTACGACCAACTCCCGCAGCCCGCTTGTGATTGGCGCACACACTTGGGTATAGTTGAAGGGAAACAAAATTTATCTTTCAAGAGAAACTTTAAATAATATTGAATTCTATGCTGCCTGTTGCGTATTTCTTTTCTGCTTTTTAATTAAAATTTCCAAATTAATACAAGTATTTTTTATAATTTTTTTAATTATGTATTACATTGTAATTTTTAAACTAATTTGTTTTAAAATCATTAAAGAATTAACGTTATTGATTAAAGGTAATAAATAAAGAATTAACATTATGGATCGATATTACACGATTCGTTATTATTCATGAAGAATCCATACTATTTCTTTTGAATTTTGCTAAGGTTTGACTAACGCTTCTCAATAGACGTTCTTCGCTAACGAATCGGGTCTGTTTGGCTAAGATGATATCACTTGCATTTCTGTTAAAAATGTTTTTGAACGGAGGGAGCCCGGTTTCACGTATTTATTGCCTCTTTATCAAAAAGTTGTACTTTTTTCCCTAAAAACTTACTTTCTTTTTTTTTTTTATGCTATATATATATATATTTTTTTTATGATTACTTATCCCCACAGCAATATTGTTTGTGTCATTTGCCCTTTAAAGATGAGCACATATTTCCACACCTAACAGATCAATGTCTCTATCAATAGTATGAATTTTAAGCATGAATTTAAATATGATCTGTGCTTATGAAAAGCCCCATGAGCCACAAAGCCCTGAACTGATTTATTTGATGTTTGTTATAATTGGTAAGCATTTATAGTCTGCCAATGTGCTCTCTATAGTGAATGGTAATGCCATCCATTAGATATTCCTGAAATGCATCTAACACTTGTAGTAATGTCCCCCTTTTGGGCATCCACCATCAAGCTCTGTTTGACTTGCCAAGAATTCTTCAATCTGACTGACGAGATGTCAGATCACAAACCATGATGAATGAGAATTACAGTGATATGATCTATCTCATTACTTTTAACACTCAGTGACCACCATAAGCCTTTAAAATGGTTTTTATTTAAGTCAAAATCCTAATCAGTTCCTATTATGGTTTAATTTGTTAACTATAGAGTTGCCTTAATTTCAATAAAATTTAGTTTGACCTTTCAACAGGAGTATGTTCAATACAATATTTGGCTACAAAGGATTTTATAGCAGCATATTTTTCATCATGTAAGATAAACTATGTTAAGTAATTAATGGAGATCTCTAAAGATAATTAAACAGAAAAAAAAGATTAATTTAAATGAAAATTCTTAAATGCAAAATTATTTTCAATATTCATAATTAAATAATTAATGTAAATAACCTGGGGGATTTATAATAACGGACTAGCACAAATATCCAGGTCTTAGCGGCATTCGATTTGCTGCAGCAGCACCCAACTCCCCCCAAAAATTTTCCACTTTGTCAACTAATTCTGATGCTTGCTCCCCCCCCCCCCCTTCCAAAATAAAATTCTGGGTACGACCCTGCTTGCTGGTTGCAAGAGCAATAAGACTGGCCTCAGTGCTCTCGGCCAATAAGACTTGGTTATTTACCCTGTTTATAGTAGATTATTATCATTTGAAATAAACAGCTTATTTAAATGCTTAATTCAATTCCTTGGTCAAAAGATAATGCAGTCGACATATAATAAATTTTTTGGGAGGTGCCTGCTTAAAATTATTACAACAACGCAGCGTGTCTCAAATTTTAGGGTCCACTGTACTTTGAGTATTTTGAGATAGGGAACAATGGTTGAAAATGGATATTTCAGGCATTAGATCTTGAATGATGTGCTGCCAGGGTTGTTGGACGCTGTACTCTTGGATGTCCATGTGGCTGTCATAAGATTGGTGCTTAAGGAAAGAGCTGTGAAAGATAGGAAAATTGACCCTGATAAAACAAAGTTCCAAGAAAAGTAGTTGACTGAAAAAAGTAAAGACTGGGAGAAGGTTGGTTGGTTGGTTTATTAGAAATTTTGGCATCGACTACTAAGGTCATTTTGCGCCTTTTACACAAGTTATATTTGCACGCAGCTCGGGACAAACACAAACATCCATGCCCACTGGGAGAAGGCCTCCTCCAAGGACTCTGCGACTCTTAATCGAGACACATGATTCTTTGAGAAAAATTGCAAAGTTGGGTGCAAATGCTGAATGCAAAAAATAATTTATTTTGAAATCTTTCTCTCTTGAGATATCAGAAGCTAGATGAAAGTGAACAAAACGACTTTTTTTCTTTGTATTGAAAGATTAAAGTAACGACAGAAACATAAAATCTAGGAGAAGAAAAAGGAAATTTTTACTGTAAATTATAAGAGTGCAGAAGCAGCTACATTTTATGATATTTTGAACATCATTGCAGTATTTTTAAATAGGGTAACCAAAAAAACTCTGAAATTTTTGAAATTGATGATCTTAACCCAAAACGCTTTGATCAAAAATTTGGACCTTTCCCTAGATTTTGGAATACATTGAAGGGAAGTGAGAATTTAAAAAAAATCTTTTTTTTTTGTCATAAATATAAGTAAAGTTTGAGCATCATTATTAAATGCATTTTATTGAAACGCAATGAGCAAGGAATTGAATGTATCTTTCATTTTGAGAACTGACATTAAAAGAGGTTGATGGACCAATAAACCCATTCTTCTTCTCTCCATGGATGAAGAAGAGACTTGCTATATAGCTTTTTAATATTTTCTGCAATGTTATGTGTTTTATGCTCAAACTTTTCTGAAATTGTAGAATACATTGTGTTGAACTTGGTTTATTAATGAGAATTTTTATAAGAGTTTAAATCGGTTTATTATTCATTTTTCTTTTACACCATTTCATGCCAGTTCTTGTGTGTTTAATACTGATTTTTTTCCTCTTCTGATGAAGAGTGGAATATAAATTTTATGTCTTATTTCATATTTTATTTCATTCATCTACAATGGTTTGCAGCAATGCCTTCTGGAAATAAAGAAAAGCTAGTTGGTTTCTGAATTAGTCTTTGGTTTGCTATATGTAATTGATACTCTGCCTTAGACATTCTTTATTGTTTTTTAAAAATGTATTTTTTTTTATTAGTCGATATTCTGTTTGTTCATTTGGTAGCATTTCAGTCTATTTTGGATAGAAATGCTCAACCTATATAATAACCTAACTCTTAACATATAAAGCTTTTATACAATCTTATCGACACACCTTATGTGTTTTATCTTTTAAATTATTCTCTTTTTTTTTTTCCAGCGAGTTTACTATCTCTCATTGGAATACTATATGGGCCGAAGCTTGCTGAATACGATGATTAACTTAAATATTCAGAATGCTTGTGATGAAGCAATGTATCAGGTTTGTTCTAAATATTTCTATTTTAATTGTAAATAATGCATGATTTCTAGCACCATTTTTTAAGCAATGTTGCACAACGTTATTTTTGCTCCTTACAAGTGAAAGAGTTGGTGCTCTATTGCCAGGTTAAACATTTTCTTTTTATTGAATAAAACTGCTGCATCTTCACTCTGTAAAAGATTTTAAACGTCGCAAAATGATCTATAAACTTTCTTTACTTATTAATGTTTTCTAGTCACACACAAAAAACGGATAGAAGAATCTGATATTCAAGATGTTTATCTTGATCATTTGAAATGGCTTAATTAGTATTGAATTTAAATGTGCAGTGGATTTTATGATGTACTTAATTTAATTCAAACAGACTCTTGAAATTTGCGCAGAAGAATAGATAAACGCACTTATGTCAATTTTACAAAGTCCAAGAGATTTTCATTTCTCATTAACAAAATATTTGTTTTAACAAATAAAATTTGTATTTGGCATCATATTTCCTCTCCCTTGCCAAATACAAGGCTTTCTTTTCTCTATACATATTTGATGCTGATTAAATTAAATCAACATTAAACTAAGTCATGTAGTAAAAATTACTCTTTCTGCTAATGTAAAAGCATACTTTGGATTTAATACTTTTGGAGAAAATGATGACTGGGGATTACTTTCAGTATAATCAAGAACACATCCCCCCCCCCCCCAACATTTGTTAAGAAAATTTTAGTTAACTTAAAAATGGAAAGAAAAAAAAAACCTGAAAAAAATATATTTTGCATGTTAATCTCTTTTTTATTATTAACTTGCAAAGTACTTTTTTGTCTTTCCCAGGTAGGGCTGGATATTGAAGAACTCGAAGAAGTGGAAGAAGATGCAGGACTTGGAAATGGAGGTCTTGGCAGATTGGCTGCATGCTTTTTAGATTCCATGGCTACCCTTGGCATGGCTGCGTATGGCTATGGCATTCGTTATGAATATGGTATTTTTGCTCAGAGGATACAGAATGGAGAACAGGTAACCAGATTTATTATTAATTTTTTTTAATTAGTTTTTATAGTGATTATTATACGTATTCTCAAACCATTTTCTATTAAATTTTCTCATCAAACTAATGTAATTTTCGGTTTATAATATCCAGGAAAAATAAGAGTTTAAAAAAAATCTTTACTATTTATTATAAAATGCAAATATTTAATATCCCTATAATAAAAGCAATGAAAATGAGATTTTTTTAAAAGGGGGGGGGGTCAGGAAGATCAAACCAGGAGGGGGAGTATTATACTGAAAATTATGGTAATTTCTATTAAAAATTAAATTATTAAATTTAGATTTTTCCATCAAATTATTTTCTTAAAAAAATAAAAAAAAAGTTTGATTCTTAAGGAAAATAACTGGACGACTAGTTAACTGAATGGAAAGACTTTGGAGAAATAATTGCTTTGAAATATGGCATTTATCAAAAATGCTTTCCTACAGCTTATTGGGATCCTTTGGAATGCCAATAAGCCCAAAGAAATAAGTAAGGATGCTGAAATGGAGAGAACCTCAGAGTACAGCTAAACTCTGAGGAATAACTGAATCTCGTATTACAGTCAATGCCAACTAATCTTAGGAATTACTTAGAGCCCAATTACTCTGTTCCAGGAGGTACGGAGGGTTGATTCAGATAAAATGAGACGACTGTTACGATGGTGTAATACCATGGCACCACCATCGGTTGTGTTCGATGTGAGACCACGTTGTTGGACTATCGCCCGGCACCGTAATTTCCACTGAAGTAGGCTGAGTTTGAGGGACTCCATGGGAAGTTCGTTCCCCACCTGCTGACTGGCTTGATACCTTGTCCATGTGCATCCAAACTTTTGATTTCTCACCAGGGTACAGACGTGGGATATCCTGCCGATACATGATGTCCATTACATTACTCTGGAAGTAAGCTGCACTAATTTTACAGTTTCCAGGAACTCGACGAATCGTGAGCAGTCCACGTGAGCAATATCCGGCAACCACCATGAAGCCCTTTGAAAACTTTTCCTTGCACCTTCGGAAAAAATCGGACCTGGCCTTGCTCCCTCTTTCGCGATAGTAAATTGCCCTGGGTTTGTTGGTGTCATCGAGGTACACCCAAGCTTCATCCAAGGACACAACCCACTTCCATCGGTCACCTGCAAGATGGTTTTCATACAGTTTTCTGGCGTTGGTGAATCGTTCCTGCACGTGCCTGGCCGACAGCACGCTTTATGACGTCGCTCCAGCCAAGATTGTCATGAATTATTCTGGAGACTGTTGCCTGTGAAATACCTTTCCTTTGGACTAGACTTCTCTGGGTGGGGGGGGGGGGTTCTTTCAACACTTCAGACCGCATTTCTCGCACCACCTGAGCTGGGCTTGTTGGCTGGGACTTGTTTCTAGTCTGCTTCTCTGCTCGTCCACGTTCATTAGATGGTCGCAATTTGTTCTTGTGATTTTGGAAGCCATGTTTCAGCACGAAATGTCCCAAATAACAGCAACAAGTGTATATACAAAGCTAATCCCCATGAATAGTGGACGGGTCATGCAAATCACATTCCGTCAAGGTCATATGCGGCGTTTAAAGTCTTCTCATTTTATCTGAATCAACCCTTCGTAACAATACACTGTGCTTACACAGTTAAAACCAGTTTTCCACATAGATGGGCTTTGACCCAGTTGCTGACGACCTTGTCCTCCTTGGGTCTTCAGCATCCACTAGACTGGTTTGCAGCCAAATGTGAAGAGGCTGGGATGAAGATCAGTGTAGCTGAGACTGAGATTCTGGTCCTTTCAAGACAGCCTGCTCAGTGAGCTCTTCATGTTAGGGGAGCCCCATTGATACTGGAGAAGTTAAAGTATCTCGGGATTACATTCACGAGTGATGGATGGCAGGATAAAGAATTGGATGCTTGGATCGGTGTAGCAAGCTGTGTCAGACGTGAACTGTGGCGATCTGTGGTAATGAAACGTGAGCTGGGAAACAAAGCCAAGTTCTCCTTTTTCAAATCTTTGTCCCCATTCTCATCTATGGTCATGACTGAAAGAGTGGGATCGCGGGTATAAATGGCTGAAATGAGATTTCTGAGAGGTGTGGCAGTTGTTACCCTACAGCAACACAATAAGGGAGTCTTTAAGTGTTGAGCCGCTACTTCTCCGCATTGAGAGATCTCAGTTGCGCTGGTATGGCCATGAGATACGGATGCCACAAACTGGTCTTCCTAGGCACTTGTTATTTTCCAAGTCGGTGGGTAAGAGACCAAGGAGTCTGCCTAGAACCAGATGGCTAAACTACATGGAGAATCTGGGTTTGAGTCGCTTGGGTATTACCATGGAGGACATGCGCCTAATGGCAAAGGATCGTGACCGCTAGAGATCCTCCATAGGGCTGCTGCCCCCGCGACCCTAATGGATAAGCGGTTTGAAAAATAAGTAAGTAAGTAAATGGTTGTGATTGCTCGAGTGGTGACATCGTTTTGTTTTAAGCAAAGTGAAACTCATGGAAACTCATTTTGCTTTCTTTCGGATTTTGGAAACTTAAGTGATAAATATCGTGAAAGAAATTCTAACCCATTCAGTTTGCAAGAAGATCCAGTTCCTGAAGTTAGCTGGCAGTGACTTTACCTACATGATCATTGAAATTTCTTCTCTGTTGCCACCCTGATAGTTGTTAATAAGTTACCTTTTTTTATTTTTTTTTACACGTTAATAGAAAAAGTAAGAGAAGGGTTCTTCATTGACTTTTATTTAATAATTCTTCTTTTAGATGAGGTTTTCAGAATTTTTACAAAGAAATTCTCATATATAATTTTTATTAAAATAGATCATCATGTGTTCAACATTGCATCACTTCATAATTATTTTGAAGTAACTTTGCAAGAATTTTCAACCTTATTAATTGAGCTAATAGTCCACTCTTTGTTGTCTTGAGTGTTATGAATCTTTTGTTTTTTTTCCATTTTGTAAAAATTGATGCTACATGAAGATTTTATTAGGTAGAAGAACCTGATGAATGGCTTCGCTTTGGTAATCCATGGGAAAAAGCTCGACCAGAATATATACTTCCAGTGAATTTTTATGGCCATGTAGAGAAAGATGACAAAGGACGCAGTAAATGGGTTGATACACAGGTATGCAAAATATAATAGGGGTGTGTTTCAATGTTCGTTTTTCTCTTTTTTTAACTTATAGGTGGAAGAGCCAGATGACTGGCTTAGATATGGTTGTCCTTGGGAAATTCCCCGACCAGAATATATGCTGCCTATAAACTTTTATGGAAGGGTTGAGAAAAGTGATGAAGGGTGCAAATGGGTTGATGCGCAGGTAGGGATGCTTGTCGTAATAAAGCATGGCTGGAGGAGATTGCTTTTCTGCCTTTCCCTTGGTTTTCCACGTCGCTTTCCTCACCTCTTTTCCTTTATCAACGCATTTCTCAAAATGATTATTGTAGTTAAGATTTTAGTATTTTTCCTTCATGCCTTGTTTTTTTAATTTACCTGTTTTATATTAGTTTGTAAAGTTTTTCACAGTACGTTGTAGACAATATCTGCCTGTAAAGTTGATAAAATTGTGATATTAATATTGTAAAAATATGATTTAAATAAGCAGTAAATGAACTTGCATGATTCTCACAGTGGCTGCTTTGATTTTCCCGTTCGAATGTATTATGCATTACTAATCCCAGTCATCTTTCTGTCGTTGTTCTTGGCCATAACGACTATTGCTTTTCAAAATGAGTTTCAGTGTGCATCTTAGATAATCACAAAATAAGAATGGATGTAAATAAAGCATAGAATTTAGTACGTTTAGATTTAGAAAGTAAAAAACCAGAATTATCTCCTATCTTCAGTGGATAGGGTAATTCTTGTTAGGAAATTTAGATACAAGCTGTGTTTGGAAGCTGCAATGCATGAATTAATAATAGCCAGATGCTTTGGAAAAAATAATTACTAATAGCAAAAATGACTGTGTTTTACAAATGATTGCAACAGTTTGAGAGAATAGTGTTCAAGAAGTCACTTGGCACTGGAACACTACCCTGTTGAATCTGCACTATCCATTTCAAGCATAATCAAGTAGGCGTGCCCTGTCAGTTTGTTCTGCAAAGAAAATATCATCAATAATTTATAGTTTAAATTGGTTGGCAATTCAAAAATAAATTAAAGATCTTATTGTTCTACATAACCAAACTTCATTAACTTCATAACCTTCATTAAATTTTAGAAACTGCTTCAATCACTTGTAAACGCACTTTTGTATTTTCACTGATGAAACTTAATTCTTAAAGGAAGTATTGATGTCATTTTTCTTATAATTAACACAGTGAAGAGGATAAAAATGTTTGATTATCCTATCACTTTCTTAAATATTGAAAAGTGAAATATTTAAATAGTAGATTGTTAATAATTTAAAATATGTAATATAGTAGACTCACGATTAACCGGGATCGGATTATCCGGGAAGGCCCTATCATTTTATTTATCACTTAACAGTGAGATAAACTACTGTACTTTTCTATTTTTTTTTGCTACATGTATTTTTTTTTTGTATTGTACGTGCTAACTGTAAAACTAATTACTGTAACGTTAAAATTTATGTTCTTATGTTCCAATAATTTTACATTTTCTATCATTTTATCAAAATTTTTCGTTAAAATTTGAATGAATTCGATTATCCGGGATATTTGCTTATCCAGGATGAGGCATTTCCCGACCGTCCCGGGTAATCAAGAGTCTACTGTACCATACCTTAAAGGGGAGAGGAAAAAAAAAAAGAAACAGACCAGCAAATAACTTCAGTCAACCCAAAGAGAAAAGAGAAAAATAAAATAACAAAGAAAAAATACAACGTACAATCACTAGTATTACGTGCACAGACAAACAACAGAAACAAACGAGAGAGAGAGAAATAAAAAAACTTAATAATTTTTATACATTTTAATTAGCTGAACTAATATCCTTAAGCCAAAATGTGCATTTAATCGTTTTCATTCACACTCACATACAATTTTAATTTTTTTAAAAATATCCTTTATTAAATTGGGTATTCAAAGGCAAAAGAACAAGAAGGTTGATTGTAATTTGTGGTGCTGAAAATAAATAAATCGATGCCATGTTGTAACGTATTTTAGAAACCAACATTTCCTATTCGAACTCCATAATTTTAATAATTTATATTTAGCTATCAAGTTATGGAAGAACTGCTGCAGAATAGTCGCATGGCACGCTTCTTTATAGGTTTTTCAATGAAGCTATAAACAATAAGAATAACAAATAATAAAAATTTTCCAATTGCTCAATTAGAATAATAATATAATACAAATAAAAACAAAATTATTCTTGCACTTGAAGATTTTGAGCACAATCGGTACATATTTTATTGATTTTGATAAAAATCCTTAAGTGGAAAAAAATTCATTATTGCAATGACAATTTTATTACAATGCTTATATAACTTTCACCATGTTTGGGTCTTGTTTGGTGGATGAAATCTTGTAATCAATTTATCAACCCCTTCAACTAATCCGATCTTGTTGAAATTTTGTACACATATGTAAAGTCGGTGACAATGCATGAATCAAAAAAAGTTTTTTTCGTTAGCATTGTTTTTTGAAGTTATTTTAGTTGAAGTGATTGGAAAAATTTTTTTAATTGTTAATCCGTTAAATTTTTCAACGTTTTGTATTTATTCTGAAGCTTAATTGAGGAGTTCAACGGAATAGGGGCGTTACTGCAAAAACCAAAATTTTGGCAAAACGAAAAAAAATTGTTTAATTTATTTCTGATATGTTTAAACTGTGGCTTTTTTATAAAAGAGTATTCTTTTTTTAACATTATTAACGCATTTATTTAACAAAAAGTTGAAAATTATTATAATTATAAAATTTTAAAATATTGGGTTACGCCCTTATTCCAGGGACATTGTTACGTACGCCCTTATTCCAAATATTCACACACAAAAAACAATAGAAAATTATTTATTTTATTTCCAAGTTATTAAACAGGGTAAACATAATGTCTGATTTGTTCTAAACTATCGATTCTGACTCATCCTGGTCTGATGTATTGTCAGTTTGGCAGTTCTGCAGTACTTCGTCAAACTACAATGATTCATCAGGTTTCAAGTATTTCAACAAACTTCTGACATCTTGAATTTTTTTAGACTTTACCCTCCCCTTTTCTGCATTTTCTAGGGCCAGGTTTTCACTGCTTGCTTAATAGGATTCAGTTTTTGCAACCCATCAAATACGTGTCTTGCAGGTGTTTATCCCCATTTATCCAAAAGTTTTGAAATAATAATTCTTGTTCATTAACAGATAACACTTCAAAGCATTTTTTTAGCACTACAACATTTCGTAACTGCTACAAATTTTTTCCCTTCAACAACTAGAACTTTTTTTGTGGTGGGATCGATTCTTTCATAGCTTTCACCTATATTCCTTGCACATTTACGTTTGTTGGCCTTCCAATCTTTTAAATTAGTAACATTTCTCTTTCTTTTGTATTCATCGGTTTCCATTTTTGTCGTGTATTATTTAAAAAATAAGCAAAATTCTACGGTAATAAACACAATAAAATCGAGGGAAAATACAAATACATTAAAAGTGGGGACTGCCATTTTGTTTTACAGCGCTACTGTAAGGAAAAATAGCGGCACTCTTTATGAATGTGTCTCTATTTTGAAAAATATAAAGGCGCTAACAAACCTTTTACGCCTCTATTTCATATACCAAAGCATAAGAGACCGAATGCAATGATAATCTGAAAACTGGCGTAAATGCCATTACGCCCCTATTCCAGTGAACTCCTCAATTATTGCTTCATTAAACAAGAATACAAATTGATAAATTGAAAACAGTATATGCATTTTCAATTGATCTCAGGAAATATAGCTCAGCAGGAAACAATAATGAATCCTGAAAATTATTATAAAATTTTCCATTTAAGATTCGGTGACGTTTTTGCAATATCAAAGCTAGAGAGCTGGAACACTGAAATGTCTGATTGTGTGACTTGTTTTTGAGAAGACTTTGATATTTCATGCTAGTCACTTCTTAATTATTTAAAAAAACAACAAAAAAACGAATTTTTTCATGCTCAAAAATATTTTGACCTCTAACAAATGTGTATATGCGTAGTAATACATTTTTACCATTGCTGAAAAACTGCCAGTGTGTTAATTGATTACTTCAAGAGAAAACTACTTGAATTAAGTAATCCAAATTAAGATGAAAGAAATTTGGATCTTTAATAAAAATTTAATGTGAACTTTTCTTTTTCAAAGGTTGTCTTTGCAATGCCCTATGATAACCCCATTCCTGGCTATGGTAATAATGTTGTCAACACGATGAGATTGTGGTCAGCAAAATCTCCACACAGTTTCAATTTAAAATTTTGTAAGTATAGCAGATTGTGTAATTGGGTTTACGTTGATAATAAACAGTTATTTTTTAATCAACAGTTTTTTAATTTTTATTTTATTTTGATCCCCAGTCAATGTTGGTGACTATATCCAGGCTGTGTTGGACAGGAACTTTGCAGAGAACATTTCCAGGGTGTTGTATCCTAATGATAATGTAAGTTAAATTATCATTTATTTCTTCTTTTCCCATATATATAATTTATCATGCAGCATTATGTTTCATTTGTTAAGAAATTTTATACTCGATTTAAAAACTTGAAGGTGCTAAATGAGATTAGATGTTTGTGCAACAAACAAACTTGGCATTGTATACGTCGCATTCATAGTGTTGTTTCTTATTACAAGGACATTTGTTCCTTCCTTTCTTGCAGTTGCTTAAGTGTTTTGATTGAAATGAGCCAACAAAAAAATCTAAAATTGAAATATGGAAATGGTACACGCCTCCTACTTTGACTTAAAATTAAATCTGAGAGGTTTATTTCTTTAATTATGGATATAAACATTGTTTACATTGACCTGAAGCATGCAAACTTCATGATCACATTGTTGATGTCTTGTTTATAATTGAATAATTTAAAATTTTTAAATAATGACTTGTTAAGTTATAAGGCATGTTCAAATAAAACCTGTTCAAGCAAACAAAGAGTAGTATTTAATGACCATTATTGTACGCGCGTTTGCCAAAAAGCATTCACACAAGACGTTTAAGCACGCTTCCGTCTGTTTGGGGAGACGGAAAATTCTGTCCATGAAAAAAGATTGCCATTTGAATTGAATACTCCATAACCATCCCTGTACCTCCTCGTCGGTGTTTAATCGTTGTCCCTTTAGGAATTTCTTCAAAGGGATGAAAGTCACAAGGGGATGAATCCAAGCTTAAGGAGGATGTTTGAGAACCTCCTATTTCTTCTTGGCTAATGCATACACAACTTTCGCGACATGTGGGCATGGATTGTCATGGGTTCAAACAGCAACCCACATCCAAACAATGGGATGTGTGCCTAAACGCCATGGGCGACTTCTTTTGAGAAATGTCTGCGAAACTGTTCATTAATCCTTTGGCCGGGAATAAGTACTGTTCATCCTAAATTTTACTTATTTGGTATCAATGCAGATAGCATGTCTGATCTCCTTCTCTATCCTTTTAAATGCTGAAAACGCACTGATGGCGTTCATCACATTTGATTTTTCAATAGGTGGATGTGCTTTAATTTTGAAAACAAAAATTTTAAGATAAGTTGCTATAAGTTTTGATCAATAAAGGTCACTTCACAAATGGTTATTTTCGATATTGGTTTTTGTATTCCCTTGTTTTTAGAAAAAAAAAATTAATCTCTCTTAAATGGCTTAAGCAATTGTCATAAAAAATCTCTATGCACAGTTTGAGAAACGTCTAAGAATGTATTATTTTCATTGGTTCTGCTGTTTGCCATTTCAGAGTTAGCCGCACAAAAAAAAAAATTCCCACTAAATTTCAACTTATGTTCTCAAATCGTGAGTTGGTTTTGCTGAATAAAAATTTTCAGGTAGAAATGTGCTGTCATCTTTAGATGGCGGTTAGCAAAAAATGTGTGCCAAATCCACTTTATGAGTTTGCTTATTACATATCTGGCCAATGAACGACAGGGTGAGTTTTATGTAAGTGCATAAATGCTTCTGCAATGCTGACAGATAATTGGAAACAAATATGGAAAATTCATTGCAAACTTCAGTGTTGCAGAAATTTGAAAGTAATAAACATAGAAATTTTTGTACGTTATGGGTTTTCTTCTTAGCCCTAACCTTGTTTTTAAATTTAAATAGAATTAACGTTTACTCATTGATCACTAGTTTTCTAATAAGAATGTTAGGTCTTTTAGTAATTGTTTTATCATTTTTTTTTTTTTAATTTAGTTCTTTGAAGGGAAAGAATTGCGTCTCAAACAGGAATACTTCATGGTAGCTGCTACTTTACAAGATATTGTCCGCCGCTACAAAGCATCCAAGTTTGGAGTTAAGGGTCCACAAAGAACTTCATTTGAACACTTTCCTGATAAAGTAAGTGGATGAAACCTTATTCCGCACATTTGCATTTCCATACAATTGAAGCATAGTCAACCCATGATAGGACAAACATCAAAAAGTTTGATGAAGATTGTGGGGTCATGAAAGCTCTCCAAAATGCAGATAATTAAATCTAACCACTGATTAGCAAGGGCAGTTATAAATTGAACATGCTATAATAAATTATGAGGCTTCTTTTACTTATCTGTTCATTTGTATGAGAATAGCACGTATATTCATAAAGGTTTCTTTTGTAAGTTGTAATTTTTTTGTTTATAACATGCAGGGTTTTCAACCCAATGCAATTCCATTTTCAAGAAACTTGACAAACTACAGTAGAGACAACACCCTCCAATTAGAATAGAAAAATATTAAATATTTGATGAAATATGAGCACTTTTACTAAATAATGTTTAATTGCACATGTGCAAGCATTGCCAAAATAATACGCTGGAAGAACAAAGAGCTGTAATGCGTTTCCTTCATGCGAAAGGTCGTCCACCCAAGAAAATTCAGTGAAATGCAGAAAGTGTACGGCAACCACTGCATGGCCTACACAAATGTATAGGCATGGTGCAAAAAATTTACCAGGGTGAATTCGCCGGTGGCTGTTCTTCTATGCTATGATTATTCAAAAACTTGTACCACGATAGGACAAATTATGTTTTCAGATTCAATCCTTTTTAAAGCTGTTTGCAGTCTAGAGAAAGGCAAAATACCTGTATATACTTGTGCAAAGAAAAACCTGGATTGAAGTATTTCCACTGTATCATATGAAAGCAGAAGACCACGTGAAGGAGTGTCGTAAATTGATTGCCTCAAAAGGGGCTCATCCAAGAGCCAATAAGAATATTTTTATATAGCTCACCTTTCCCAGTGCCAATGACTAATGTTGTCGGATGACTTGCCTTCCTCAAGTATGTACAGTAAACTCCATTTATAAGAGCTGTGGATATAAGAGTAGACCAAATTTAAGAGCAGTTTTTTTCCCTCCCACTGAAAAATGACAAAAAAAAACGCGACTTAACCGATTTTGCGACATATGGAATAGCAAAATAGAGGGGCAGCAGTGTATTAAAAAAAGCCTAGGAATCACACTTCTCAGAGAAAGAACACAAGTTATGAGCAGTAAACAAATTTAAATTAAGTCTAATCATGTTTGATATCTTGTAGAAGGCAAAGGTTGCAGCATCTTTTATATATTTTATGTTCTTACTTTGCAATTTTTTTTTTTTTTTAAATTCTGTACTTAATGTAATTGTTGTATGTAGGTGGCTATCCAGCTGAATGATACCCACCCTTCGCTTGCAATACCAGAACTCATGAGAATATTGGTCGATATTGAGGGCTTGACATGGGAAAAGGTAACAGTTCAATTTAGATTTCAATTTAGATTTATTGAAAACTCGAATTGACACTATATACATGTATTTTCTTCTTCCTTTATGTAATTGAAGGCATGGGACATCACTGTGAAAACATGTGCTTATACTAATCACACTGTGCTGCCGGAAGCTTTGGAGAGATGGCCCGTCTCTATGCTTGAATATTTGCTGCCACGTCATTTACAAATAATGTATGACATAAATTTCAATCATTTGCAGGTAAGAAGTAGGTATTTTCACCTTCAATACTTAAAAGATTCAATACCATAAATTCTATTGCTACACAAATAAAGAAGAGGCTGATGTTGAATCTCCAAACACCCTTCCTTCTTACCTATGTCAATGTCCATTTCTTAATTTTTAATTACACATAGGTAGTTTCCAAAAAATGGCCAGGCGATAACGATCGCCTTCGACGCATGTCAATAGTAGAGGAAGAAGGGGAGAAACGAATCAATATGGCTCACTTATGTATTGTTGGATCCCATGCGGTGAATGGTGTTGCTGCCATTCATTCTGAAATTCTTAAGAAAGACATGTACGTAATATTTTAAACCAATCGCTGAACTTATTAATATTTGAAATGCATAACTTTTCTAGTTTCAAGTAATTTTTTTTCTCCAACTAGTTTCAAAGATTTCTATGAATTATGGCCAGAAAAGTTTCAGAATAAAACCAATGGCATTACTCCTAGGCGGTGGCTCCTTTTGTGTAATGCTGGGTTAGCAAGTCTCATCTCAGAAGTAAGTCTTTCAGAAATTCTCGCTTCTAAGCATTGAAATTACTTGACTAAGAAAGATAACTGCTGGTATTTTTTTTTCTTTTAGAAAATTGGGGAGACTTGGATAAATCATCTTGAAGACCTTAAAGGTCTCGTTAAGTTTGTCGATGAAGCTGGTTTCATCAGGGAAGTTCAGGGTATAAAACAGGTGAACAAAGTTCCCTTAATGATTTATAATGATTATACATCATACGTTTTTGTTATATCAGATCCAGGGGAAACTTTTTTCATTTTTGCAACTATTACAATTGGCACTTAGATTAATGCATAAATGAATTTTTTATTCATCGAAATAATCTCCCTTATCAACAACCTTCTCCCAACGAGATACTAAATCATAAATAAAAGTCACGAGTTTTACAGTTGAAAAACACACCCAGTTCATGTTTTAGCTCTTCTTCTGTCTCGAAGCACTTTGTCATGAAGAAAAACAACACCTTTATGGTTTGCAAGAGCTGGCCGTTTTTGTTGATTTTTTCATGTGTACGTTAAAGCTGACCAACATAAACGTCTGCTGTGATAGTTTGTCCTGGATTTTGGAGCTCATAATGGACTACACCAGCTGGTGTCCAACAAACACTCAAGAGAATCTTCCTAGGGTTCTTCACCAGTTCTAAATTCTGTGCCATCCGGTCAGTGACAGAATCATCACCGAATGCTGTACAAATGTTACGAGCAGCCTCTGCTGCTTTATGGCCAAGTTTAAATTCATCCAACAGGCAGGCTCGAATTATTGGTAATGTAGGTGCCAGTTCAGACATTTTTTCAAAATAAAATTGAATGTCTTCACTTAGACAAGTAAGTGCAAAATAATGACCTTGCGTGTAAAAAATTTGCATTATTCAAATCATCCTACGAGAAGATTGTAACCATTCAAAAAGTAAGGGTGAAGAAACGAAAGAACTTTCCCCTGGACCTGATATTATCTTATTACAATTACTTGACTTTTTATAATGTACATTAGATGAGATTCAAAACCATGATCTCCTAAAATCCCGGAAAGATTTCCAATCAATTTTTAATGTTTCTACATTTATCATGTCTTCACAATAAAATATTTCAACTCCAATTTAACATTTGACCATTTAAAACCATTTTTGATACAGACAGGAAAGTTTTTACAATACATGTACAATAACATTATGGCAGACAATATTCCCCATATTGCACATCAAATCATATTACAAGAAAGCCAAGATATTACTGTACTTAAAACAACAATAGCTTAGGTTTGCAAAGAACTATGGATAAAACAAATTCAACTGTTCAGCACTGCTGCATCAAATATGACGTTGTGCTGCACTGTGTTGCAATTGTTGTATTAAAATTCCATTTTTCGATAGAAAAATCATTACCCCAAAAGTGCGTTATTGCTTACCAGGTTTTACAAGAAAGTTCGTGATGTTACCATGTTAACAAAGTTTGTCTCTGTTGGTAACTTTTTGAAGTATTATTATTGATGAAAACAATCCTTATAGTGAGTCACATCGAGCGGTAGCATTAACTCAAAACCGATTGTCAAAGCGCTTACCAGTTTTTACAACCGAGGTTTTCAAATATCTAACTTGTTAACATTTCTCATATAAGCTCTACACAGGGTGTTGCAGATAACTACAGGGCAGTATTACGGGAAGCCTACCTGCTTGATTCCAGGGACCGGCTCAATATCAAATGATAATTGGGTAATTTTATCAAAAACATGACAGTTTTGACATTCACCCCCCCCTCCCCGACTATGAAAACTGCTGGCTGCTGCAGGCCACCTTCATTTCCCTCCATTCTGCAATCGACCAAGCTGGCCCCTGCAATCGAGCAGGTAGGCTTTCCGTTATACTGCCCTGTAGTTATCTGCAACACCCTGTACAAATTTACGAACAAACCTACCTCAAAAATTTTATTCACACTCCCGAAAACAAATTTATTTCTTATTTACTTACCTTTGTTGTGATTGTTCTGGTGAATAGATTTGCATAATCTGTATTGTGTCGCCAACTAGGGATAATTTTTTAGGCAGCGTGCGAATAGTTTCAACTGAAATAAACGATTTCTCCGAACCAACCCCACTCTCCCCTACATCATTTTCAAGATATCTTTCAAGTAAAATATTACAGCAACATTACTTTAAAATTAATGGTTTTCTACATTGTTGATAATTGTTTATGATAACATTGTTAGATTTTTAATAATTACCAAATCATGCCTGACATAGACAAGAAATTCGTTGGAAAACAACAATTTGAAATTATTAAAAATCTGTAAACATTCAGTGGCGCAAGCATATCAAGTTAGTTCCTATAAATTGGTCAGTGAATGTATGTCATAAGTTTCTGTTAATTTGTTAACCAATTTTTAATCTTTAGTATATTTTTAAATACATAAACATTTTCTGACTTTGCTATAACTAAAAGATACCATTTAATACAGACATTTTACTCTCTATAATATCTACCAATGGGAGATATTTCCCCTCTCCTCCACAGTCTATACACTTGAGTGGCCAATTTATTATACAACCTCCTCAGTTCTTCGTTGGGCCATCTTTTGCGTTTAATACTGCATCAATTCTTCGTGGCACGGACTTCATGAGATGTTGATAGGTGGTTTCTGCCATAATTTGCTTCACTGTAGCCCTTCTGTTGTCTTTTACAATTCTAGACACTGTCTGTTCTGCCCGAGCATTCACTGGTCGATGATGACCACAAGTTGCATTTGAGACCCAGTATTTTGGCTGACAGTCCAGTCTTTAATCACTTTAACAACATCTGCTCTTTAACATTTCACAAATGTGCCCATTACCCTGATACTCGCTTCGTGGCTCCAAGCTCTTACAATCATCCCACGTTCATAGTCTGTGAAATCGTGTTGTTTACCCTATCTTCACAAACAAATCACTTCTAATATTGGCCTAAGCACTAGGTTTTCTGTTTTTATATCAGTCTGACATTGTAGTGACAAAGGTGTGACAGCGTAGCTAATTTGCTTTAAACTTGTCAGGTGGTCAGAATAAATTGGCCACTCAGTGTACAGGGTGTTTCAAAACTATCTCCCGTATTCTACATGTTTATTACTCAAAAACTATTACAGTTTTAACGTGTTTTTTTATTCACAAAGAAAAACTCAAAAACTTTCTTAGCATGCCTTAATAAATTTCAATGGCGTAAAGGACCTCAAAGCGAAACTCGATTTCCTCCCATGTTCGGGCTAGCATTTCAGGGGGTGATTTCAGTGATTGTTTCGATTATTCTGTTTTTGAGAGCTTCAATGTCATCAACGTTGTTCTTGTACACTCTTCTCTCTTTAACATATCCCCAGAAGAAAAAATCCAGAGGGTTCGCGTCGAGTGAGCGAGGGGGGCAAGGGATTAGTCCACCCCTTCCAATCCATTGTCCTGAAAAGTTCGTATCAAGGCACTCCCTAACTTGCAGGCCCAGGTGAGGACTATGTTGGGCTACAGTTCTTCCACCTGTGGAATCTGGTAGTTCTTTAGCATATCTAGGTAGGTTGCAGCGGTCATGGCGTTTTCAGCGAAAAAGAAAGGTCCGATTACTCGATCATGCATTAAATCGCACCAAAGATTTTAACCTTTAGAGTGTTGCATATATGCTCCCATAGAATGTGGGGATTTTGTGAGCCCCAAATGCGGCAATTGTGTTGGTTACCACTCCAGAAGTATAGAATGTTGCCTAGTCAGAAAACAAAATGTCCTCAAGGAAGGTGGGATCATTGTCGATTTTTTGGAGCATATCCTCAGCAAACATCTTGCGCTTCGGTCGGTCATTTGGCTTTAGTTCATGCATCATCTGGATTTTGTAGGGTGTAAGACGAAGGCGGTGCTTCACTGTTTTATGTACAGATTTCATTGCCAAATCCAGTTGACAAGACATTCTCTGAACTGTAATCATTGACTTAAATTCTCCAAGCCATACCACGCATTGAGCTTTTTCTCAAACACTCGCCAATGTTTACTGCGTCGCACGAAAAATGGAATAACGCGCCAACCATGGTACCACGTGATAATCGCATTCTTCATTATCAAGTCATGCTAGGCGAAGAAACTTTGAGTTTTTCTTTGTGAATAAACAAAAAAAATCACGTTAAAATCTGCAACAGTTTTTGAGTAATAAACGTAGAATACGGAATATAGTTTAGAAACACTCTGTATGTTCTCTAGCTTAAAGGTTTATGTTTTTTTCTTTTTGTTTTTCTTTTTTCTTTCGCCGCTGAAGATAGGTACATGGTACCTGAAATATGTATCCGGTATTTCCTTTTTCCTCTTTGTGGATTAGAGGTTTTCACTTTTTGATTGTTCCATTCCACAGTATTTGCTTATTTTTTGGACTTCGTTGGAAATTAATAAATTTAGAGGAATAAAATTTTAAATATCAGATG
Organism: Rhysida immarginata; assembly: GCA_023313115.1. NCBI lineage: Eukaryota > Metazoa > Arthropoda > Chilopoda > Scolopendromorpha > Scolopendridae > Rhysida > Rhysida immarginata. The sequence goes on along the minus strand of JAHWFO010028035.1, from coordinate 688,879 downwards.
GTCTTAAAATCCAATTTGAAAACTGTATCAAAAATGACTATTGATCTGGGAAAGACAAAGTGTTATGTACTGTGGAATGGAAACTTCTATTATACACTGCTGGCAAAAAGAAATGCAATATACGGAAGGAGTGGGTCAATTTTAATGAAATTGCACAAGAGCATAGGTGGCATTGAATATATGGTTTAAATTTCAGCACTATACAGGGCGTTTTTGAATTGAGTACAGATTTTTTGGGAGATGATAGAAGAGGTCCTTAGAAGTATTTTTTGTCATATGAACATGGGGTCCCCGCAGCTCCGTTTACTTACAATACTGCATTGAACAATCAAATGACACTGGGATGCAGTGTGTTGGTAGGCCTAGATTATTTTATTTTTAACAATTAACACAAGCAATCTACTGTATGACTTTTAAGGTAATTGTTCGAAATGACTGCCATTTGCTTCATAGCACAATTCGCAACGCCTTATGATGGATTGATGTACGTGTGGAAACAGTTGATTTGCACAGTCGCTGATGTCACCTGCTGCCGCGACAACACGAGCCGCCAATTCTTCTTCGGTATCTACGGGTTCGGAGTACACCATTGCTTGTGTTAATTGTTAAAAATAAAATAATCTAGGCCTACCAATGCACACTGCGTCCCAGTGTCATTTGATTGTTCAGTGCAGTATTGTAAGTAAACGGAGCTGCAGGGACCCCATGTTCATATGACAAAAAATACTTCTAAGGACCTCTTCTATCATCTCCCAAAAAATCTGTATATGGAATCATCAATCTAGCATCTGTATTGTAACATACTTGAGTAGTCTCAAGGTCTGCCATGCCCCACTTTCTGCAGTAACTGACCTGAGCTTTGACAGGAGTTCGGATTATGGGGCTTTGAGACGCTGAATGGTCTTAACAGCAAACCGCAGCCCACATTGGATGAAATGTTTCTGTGATGGCTCGATATTGGTCTACAGAAGGTACTCGCACACATAGCACAATATAAAGACGAACCATTTGCGACCATTTACTTGCAGTGGTGTTGCGAAAGAGCTGATGAGTGGTGAGCTGAATTTTGGCCTGTTGCCTTCAGTGATGAGAGCAGATTCTGCCTGCACACAAGTGATAGACCCATAGACCATCTTCCACACTGCATTTGTCAATGGCACACAGGTCCAGCATCTGATATAAAGGTGTGGGATGCCATCATTTTATAACTTGTGCTCGTCCTTGGTGTTTTGTGAATGAAACATTGAACTGCACTAGATACATGTAGGAGATTGTTGAGTCCATTCTCCTGTCTCTCTTGCAACAGGAGAGTTCTTTCAGTAGAATGATACATGTCCACACACTGCCTGTGCTATCTTACATGTAGCTTGACTTTCCTGGCCAGCACAATCTCCGGACTTGTCCTCCAATTGAACATGTTTGGGATATGATGAGATGGTATATCCATGGTCATAGCACACAAAGATGCTTGGTAGTTTGGGATACCCTGTACCAGGATCCTGTGCACTTAGTGTTGAAATATAAATCATGTCGTATGCCTTCCATGTGTTGCACTTTTCTTTTGCTGGGAGTGTAGAGAGAAGAAACAGCTCGTATTTCATTTCTTGTTTTTTTTTTTTTTGTGGATTAAAGGTTTTCCTTTCTTTTCTGATTTCATATGGGAAAGTGGTTCCACGCCTACATATTTTTGCTCGAGGCAAACAAGATAAATTCTCGCCCCTGTTGCATCCCTAAAATGCCTCATCACCTCCTGTTGAACCCCTGTTCCCTCAGTTGTTGAGCTGCGATGAGTATCTTGCTTACCTTACCATGGCCCTGCAGGATAGCATTCATGCTACATTAATGACACTTTTCTGTTCTATAGTTGTAATCATATATTATATAATGTCTATTATCATTGAATATATTGCTTATTACACATCCACCTTCAGGGTGAACTGAAACTTCAGCAGGCGATTCCTGAGCAGAAAAGGAACAAAAAATCCGGAAATGGACAGTTTTTCTGTAATAGAGCAATTAGTATAGAACATGACATTATCATGGCAGTAATTGTGTTGATGTTGCAAAAAATATTCAATGTGGCCTCCTTGTTTGCCTATTTCCAACAAAGGACTCCCTGTCACAAAAATGCCAAAAGATGGTTGCAATCATTTTGTGATTTGGGTGGTGCTGTCTGTCAAAGTACTTTTATTGGTACATCTTGTTCTTGATATGAATTAAAAAGTAACTCATATGTATTCACAACATCAATAATACAATTACCACCATTTTTGGGGTTGATATGGAATTTTGTTTTTCTTGTGAGGAATTGCCCCTGAAGTTTTAGTTTACCCTGTATAATAATAAAAGTCAATGCGTGTGATCTATTGTCTGTCTGTATTTGTGTATGTACGAGGCCTGTGAGAAAAGTATCCGACCTTCGGTCGGGAAAAAAAAAATTACACACCTGGAGCATTGGAAACCTAATCACCCTCAAAGGGTAATCTCCTTGGGACTCCACACACTGCTCCCAGCGGTGCCGCCATTGTTGGAAGCATTCCTGGAAAGCGTCTTTCGGAATGGAGTTTAGCTCGGCTGTCGTTGCAGCCATAATATCCTCTCTTGTCTGAAATTGCGTTCCTTTCAATGGCCTCTTGAATTTGGTGAACAGCCAAAAGTTGCAAGGGGCCAGGTCAGGAGAGTAAGGAGCCTGTTGTACCACGGGAGTCTGGTTTTTCGCCAAAAAAGTCTGAATCAAGTTTGGTTTTTGAGGCGCCAATTGCCTGTTGACCACAACTGCGGTCTCTTGTGCCGCACTGCATTACGTAGGCGACGGAGGACATCCCTGTAGTACTCTTTGGTGATTGTTTGACCCTGTGGTGCGTACTCGTGGTGTACCACACCGCGAGAGTCAAAGAAAGCAGTCAGCATCACTTTCACATTGCTGCGCACTTGGCGGGCCTTCTTTGGTTGTGGTGACGAGGAATGCTTTCACTGTGACGACTGATGGTTTCCACTTGGCTGTCGCCCAGTTTCTGGCAAAATTTGATGCAGTAACTCTGCTCCAGTCGTTCCGTCATTTTCCTTCAAATCAAAAACCGACGAGAGCACAACACACTACCTCCCTCTAATGCTGATTGTCAGCAACTGACGCTATTGAGAGGCGGGAAAAAATTCACGCATACGCACAAAGGTTCAAGGTCAGCTCATGCAAGCGCGCGTGTTCCAAATCCATCAGGTTTTCGCAAAAAAAAATATTAGGTCAGATACTTTTCTCACAGGCCTCGTATGTAGAGGGGTTGGACAAAATAATATGAACACTTTTGATTTTAGACGTTTTGTCGAATATCTAGAAAAATATACTTGACGAATTATCTCGAAACTTCAGGAGTGTAAAGAGCATGTTACACCTCAAATATTTCAGTGAAGGTTTTGTCCTGAAGGCAAATAGAGGACCAGCAACAAAGTGAATCAACAACAGGGGTTCAACCCTGTAATCAAAATATAAAAACATTAAATATTTGATGAAATATGACCATTTTTACTAAATAATGTTTAATTGCGCATGCACAAGCATTATCAAAATGTCTTTTGCATGATTTATTAGCCAAATGTATAGAGCTACTCTTAGAAAAGGCTCGAGCAAATATCATGAAAATTCAGAAGATATTGCCGATAGAATGAGTTGAATTTCAGTTGCTCTCAAAAATAAACAAAACGATAAGGGGTTTTCTCCAAATTTTTATTTTTGAACCGGACACCAGTATCAACTCTTCTCCTTGCGCTGATATGAAGGCATATTGACTTCATATAGGCATACAGACTTCATATCAGCGTAAGAAGTTGATACTGGTGTCCGATCCAAAAATAAAAATTTGGAGAAACCCTCTTATCATACATCAGTCATCAATCATACAGCAGTCATCAATCCAGGGAGCCATTATGTCGGCCTCTGGCCATACAGGCCCTGGATGGATGTATTGGAACTAAAAAAAAAAAAAAAAAATGCATTTTAAGCGTTATTTTTTACAGGGTGATCCCAAACATTATTTTTTTGGTTCACTTTGTTGCTGGTCCCCTATTTGCCTTTGAGGTTATTCCATAAGTATTTTTCTGGTTATTCGACAAAACGTCTAAAATCGAAAGTGTCAGATTACTTTTGGGTAGATAGTGTATGGTGAAAGGGGGGAATGGAGCAAATGTAATTTTTTTTGAAGGATACAATATTTCTTTTTTAATGATTAATGCATTATTGATTTCTTTCTTCCTATCCATCTAAATCTAGACGAATAAGATGAAACTGGCAGACTATATCAAGGATGAGTATGGTGTTACAGTAAATCCAACTTCCATGTTTGATATGCAAGTGAAGAGAATCCACGAGTATAAGCGTCAGCTTCTCAACTGTCTGCACATTATAACCATGTATAATCGCATTAAAAAGAACCCTAATGATAGTAATATTGTTCCACGAACTGTAATGATTGGTGGAAAGGTTAGTATTTTCTTCATTTAATATTTTATTGCTTTTTTTTGTCAGTTAAATCTCAGCACTCAATAAATTTTGCTTATATTTATAATTAAATTATACGTTATGGATACGAATGGTGAACTCAACAAACTCTGATTTCGAGAAACACGCGTTTGAAATTTTTTGCTTTACCACTGTTATATGTTTAAAGCTTTATTTTCAGCCTTTATTTTATATGATTAGGAGGGGGCCAACTGAACAAAAAGCTATACCACCTTATTCTTTGCTGTCTGAGAAGCCGAAAAATAAAATAAAAAAAAATTTGAACCAATGTCGAGTTCACCCTTTGTATCCGCAACGTTTCAATTGTTTGATTGCTAAATACTAGCCTCTGATAGCTATGTAAGCTATGAAATACCCCTTGTCTTGTCCTGATTTTGAATTGAAAAACCTGGTCATCTTAAGCATAAGTGATTGCGATATTTTATTAGAAAAGGAAACCTGCAAAAGAACCGTTTATTCATTCATTCAGCAACTTAACACAAGATGGTTAAACAAGAGTTCTTTAATTGGATATTTTTTCCTCTTCTCTAGGCAGCACCTGGCTATCATATGGCAAAGAAAATCATTCGACTGATCTGCTCTGTCGGCCGTGTCATCAACAATGATCCTATTGTAGGTGACAAGTTGAAAGTAGTCTATTTAGAGAATTACAGAGTATCTCTTGCAGAGAAGATCATACCAGCTGCTGATCTAAGTGAACAGATTTCCACTGCAGGGACAGAAGCTTCTGGCACTGGGAATATGAAGTTCATGGTAACAAAAATTGATGTTATTACTGTAGAGTGTTAAAAAATTGCATTAACTTGTTAGATTCTTATAATAATAAAAAATAAATAAACATTAAGACCAATGCTCAAGGAGGAGATGATAATAAACGGAAGATAATAATAAAAATAACAATAAATATTGTCTATTATTTACCGCTTTTTTGTGGTCTGAACATTCTATTTATGGCTTTGACTTTATTTTCATAGCTGAACGGGGCATTGACTATTGGTACACTGGATGGAGCCAATATAGAGATGATGGAAGAAATGGGTCGAGATAACATTTTCATATTTGGAATGAATGTTGATGAAGTAGAAGACCTCAAAAGGAAGGGGTTAGTTTAGTCTCGACTATTTATATTTGTATAATACCAAGTAACCACAAAAGTTTTTTGCCATTTTTAATTCCGGAAAACAAAATGATGTACACAAAAAGTAGCGCATCGCTAGTCCCCAAAGTAATCCCCTTTGGCATCTAGCACCTTCTGCCAACATATGTCTCCAGATGATCAATCCCCGGTCTTGTATCATTGGTGTAGGATTTTCCACGAAGATGGTTATCCAGAGAATTGAAAAGGTGATAATCCTTTGGAGCAAGATCTGGCGAGTAAGGTGGATGAAACAGTTTCCCAGCCAAGCCACTCTATAGTTTCCCTGGCCACCCACCCACATATAGCTGAGCATTGTCATGAAGGAAGAGTACCCCTTTGAGATTCACTAATGCTGGCTCCTTCTGCTGCAATGCCTGTTGTACACGTTCCAACTGCTGGGAATACAGGTCCCCAGTGATGGTTCGGCCAGTTGATAGCAGCTCGTTCTGAACCATTTGGCGTCTAGTCCACCAGACACAGAGCATGGTCTTGCGTGGGTGTAGGGGTGGCTTTGAGGTGTGGTAGCCGTGTCCTGGGGTGACAACCAATATTTGGAACGCTTAGGAGTGTCATACAGGACCCACTTTTCATCACTGGTATATATTCGATTAAATATGGGTGCGTTACGATGTCGAGAAAGCAACAACAAGCAGGCTGTCATTCGTCTATTCTTGTTGGATTTCGACAATGTGTGGGGTACCCATTTGCTCAACTTGTATGCGTTTCCTAGGCTGTACAGGTGACGTCTGTTTCATCAGAAACCTGATACCGTCTGGCAAGTTCACCACATGTTAAACTGCTGTCCTCCTCTATGGCCATTTTCAGGGCCTGGTCATCTAAGGCTTGTGGTCGACCTTCCTGCTCCCCATGACAGATTTTGGACCACACTAGACACTCATTTGCTATCTTCTATCACTTCCGTTTATGGCAACATAAAAACGTCAAGAACTTTTGTGGTTACCTGGTATTTAGTTTTATTTTGATAATTTTACCGATGGTAATATCCTTGTTGCAGGTACAATGCTTGGGATTATTACAATCGCATTCCTGAATTAAAGCAATGCATTGATCAAATCCAGAATGGTTTCTTCAGTCCTGAAGACCCCAATTTATATAAAGATATTGCAAACGTTCTTCTTAATCATGACAGGTGATGCCTACTAAAATTCCTTGTCTTTAAAGGGGAAAAATGAAACTATTTTTACATTTTTAATATTTTTTTCATTTTTTGTTTTAAAGGTTCTTTTTGTTGGCCGATTATGAAGATTATATTAAATGCCAAGAATTAGTGAATAGAACTTTCCAAGTAAGGCAGCATATATTTAAGTTCAATAAATATTAGAAATATCTCAGTTTAATAGTGAAAGATGCTTCCTTGTTAAAAACTTCTGTCTCCATTTTATTTTAGAAAAATATTTTTGAAATGTTTTGCCGAATTTCATCTTTTTTTTTAATTTGGTTTGACTAAATATTTAAGAATAAGAATGGAAAACGTACTTCCGAGTTCAATTAGTCCCGTCAACTGATATGCAGTTTTGTGTTTAAACACTACTGAAAATGCGATCTGAGTTGAATAACTAACAAAAACAAGATTGTGAATTGAATTCACCTTGTCGAATGAAGGTTTTGTTTTATAAAACAAACATTTGCCATCTGAAAACATTGTTTAATATGTGATCACCAATGGCTTTGTTTAAAATCAAAAATGTAAATTTGATGTGAAATAGAACTACAGTGTGTCCCAAATTGATGTATACGCTCTTTGAAACGTTCTAACTCAGCAGCGAAATGAGATAGGAATATAAGGTTTGTTGTATTTTATTCCTTAAACTTCCTTAAGCCCGTGCATGTCCAAAATGCATGGACACCTTCTGCCACAGTACACTCCCAACACCGACGTCAAACTGAGTGATATAGGCTCCGTGTACAAGCGAGAGGGCACTACTGAATTTTACCACCCGGCGACGGGCGTATATGTAATCTGTGCTATTGAGGTTATGTTTCAAGTCCAGGCCGTGGAATTTTTTTTTTACTATTTTTCTCTAATTATTTTTATCGGTGGCATGGCGTGAAAAAATCCTCCAAAGACCCATTTTCGGTTTAATTTTAATTTAATACTTATACAACAAACCTTATATTTCTATCTCATTTCGTTGCAGATTTATAATGCTTCAAAGAGTGTATACATCACTTTGGGACATCCTGTATTTGTTGCAAAGCATGCCATCACCACTGGACACTTCTTAAACGATTTTACACTAAATAGACGGGATGTGTGTTTATAAACATTAGCTTACTTCGTGCCTAGATGTATTTCCGCTTTTGTTGTTGGCTGTGACTAACAGTCGAAATTATTCAGATTGAGTGCCGCGATTTATTATTAATTTTTTTTCGAGTCGGAGATCATAAAACGGTACGCTGAAATCGATGAAACATTACTTTACTCAATAAATTTGAGTTTTGTGAACCGATTGAACAAGGAGCAATACAATACAGCATTTTTATGGGGTGTGTGCGTTCCTGCACACCCAGTCTATAGGACGAGGGGGAAGAATAATATCCGAAATGCCCTCCCCCCTCCCCCCTCTCCCTTCCACTATAGGCAATTCTACACTGATGTTCCTTTTTTTTTTTTAAGATCTTAGACTAGTGTATAATATCAGTGATAGACTTTCATACAAGGTGAGAAGACTGACTATACAAATACCATCTCAGAGCATACAGCGCATCATATTTTTTGAACAAAAGGACTGAATTTTTAAATTATTTTAATGAGCTTTGAATCTCATGACCTTCCTCCAATTTTATTACTTGTTGTGGAATAAGATGATGCATGATAATATAGTACATTAGTTTCAGATACATATAACTTGTTTTGATGGATATTTTTTTCTTTAAACAGAACACTGCAGAGTGGACCAAGATGTGTATTCACAACATCGCAAGTTCTGGCAAGTTTTCCAGTGACAGGACTATTGCAGAGTATGGACGAGAAATATGGGGTGTCGAGCCGTCTTATGAGAAATTACCCGATCCTCAAATTGGTAAAGATATGCTGAAAGAAGTTAAAGAAACCTAGTCCAAGCAATGTGGGGTGATTTATATGCATTATTTTAAACTATAAAAAGTTGCTTGAGAAATATGCACATGCCTTAAATGCCAATTGTAATATATTCTGTGTATTTTTGTTGTAGAAATGCATTTGTAAGTGTTTTACAAAGCAATTTTTTCTACTCTATTCCCTTGCAATTTTGTTCAAAGTTTAACTTTGTAAAAATCAAAAAGTCAAAAACCTTGTATTTGGAATGTTCAAGTTCTATTTTACTTTTTGTTGCGTGTCGATTTTGTAAACCTATATACGCAACATGATTGGATTTTTTTTTTTTTTTTCCTTTCATCAAATGGAGCCAAAATCAATTGGAATGAGGGGAAGGGGAGTCAAAAAACACCACCTACTGTAATCACTACCCTCTTTTTGTTATGCTGTTGAATAAGGTTAACTTTTAGAACAGTCTTAATATAAATTGAAACATTTTATAAATGTTGTAAATAAATTGTAGTAGTTCAGCAGTAAGAAGAGGGGGGAAGATAATCATAGTTGTAGGATTATATTTTAATGTACATATTTGCTAAATATATCTTCTTAATGGAAAAAATAAATAAATAAATAAAAAACAACCAAATGTCTGACATTAATTTATTAATCATGATAAGCCACTACTAGTGAAAAATAACTGACGATATGCTTACATCGCCATCAATTTCCAACTTTGATACGCTTTCTAAAGGTAATCTGTGAGAATATGCACAGAAGTGTTGACCATTGACAAATAATTTATATCTCTTATCCTCGCAAACTATTTTAATGTCGAAGAAAATATTTTTTTCAAATGGAAACAATGGCCCATCTTTCTCTTCCGTTCCCCATTTTCCACTGATTCTTGTGTTTCGAACGACTACACTAGGAGGGGAGAATCTAGGATTGAAGTGGAGTGCAATATTAACCAAGTTTTCACAGGGATTGTTACAGGCCAAGTCGACAGTGAATCTGAAACCATAGAAACACATCTTAGAAATGGTTCAATCTAATTAATAAAAAAAATAGGTCATAGATAAAATTAAAGAGTACTACGTTATTGAATACCAAACGCATTGTAGCCTGAGGCATCCTAATGCTATAGCAAATAACCTTTTTTTTTAACATGCAATGGTAAATTTCATGGTCAATCCTGATAACGTGAGATTATCTACTTTTTGCAGCAAAAGGAGTAGTTTTTTTAAATCCTATGGGATAAATGAAATTTTGAGTGGATATCTGCTTCATGCTGCTAAAGGGGTTAATGTTCAATGTCCTTTCATAATCCAGATCCTCATGTCATTAAAGCGTGGTTTCCACATCACCAGAAAACTGAATCAGAAAATCAAAATGGAATTTTTCTGGCAAGATTGATCTGGTGGTGAAAGCTGTTCCACATCAACAGAAATGTACGTTGAAAAATTAGAATCCAATCGCCATCTACCGTCAATTTACTGTTCTGCTACTCCAAATCCAAAACTGACAACCCTACAAACCGCAGCTGTTTTATGAGACATCTCTTCTCAACTTGGCTTTGAAATCTGACAGGCTCTTAATAAAATGACATTTTGATAAAATACGAGGATGGGCTGAAAAGTAATGCCTCCATGGCTGTAACTTTATTTTTTAACCGATTTTCAAAATTCTTTTTGTATCTGATACTCACATTTCTCCTCTATGTAATGCACTATTCACTTTTCGACATAGTCCCCATCCCTTTCCACACATTGTACCAACCGGTGACTAATCGGGTGAACCCGTCGGAGAAGAATTCCGGGGTTGTTGTCGACACGAGGATTGAATGGCAGCTTTGGATCCTCTTCTGCAGCACAATAACGCCAGTCCGCACACGATCGCCACACATCAGAGGGGGTTGCAGCGCCTACAGTGCAAAAATGAAAGACTTTGCACCTTGCGACTTTCACCACTTCCCAAAGAGTAAAGAGCACCTTAAGGGGCATGAGTTGCGTTCTGACGACGAGGTGAAACCTGCCGTTCGGTCTTGGTGTCAACAACAACCCCGGAATTCCTCTCCGACGGGTTCACCTGACTAGTCACGCGTTGGTACAATGCGTGGAATGGGATGGGGACTATGTCGAAAAGTGAATAGTGCATTACATAGAGGAGAAATGTGAGTATCAGATACAAAAAGAATTTTGAAAATCGGTTAAAAAAATAAAGTTACAGCCATGGAGGCATTACTTTTCAGCCCACCCTCGTATAATTCACAGTGATAAATGAGCATTTAAAGGCAGTTTATTTATCTATTTGTAATCATTATTATTAATTTTATAAACTTTAGATATTATATATTTTTCTTATAATCAACAAAACAAATATTGCTTGCACCATGCACAAATTTTATTAGGAATGAAAATTAACTACTGCCTTACTTTACCTGCATTTGGATTATAATGACTTTTTTTTTGTAGCCTTTATGAAACAATAGCAGCAGCAAATTGGAAATTAAGATTATGATTATAAAATGGATTAGGCACTTTCATGCATGTTAAAATGAATTTAGGAAGGAATAAAAAATTCGAGGACGGGATTTGAACCAGCCGCTGTGAAATAACACTCCTGCAATCTACCGCTGTGCTACAACAATACAATAAAATTTACTGCCAACATTTAGATATTTATTAAGTATGCACATTGTGATAAACTTTATGAATTTTTTCCTCTGGAAACTCTTCCAATCAATGTGAAGCAGCAGCTTTACAATATTGGCCATATGCTTTGGATTTCATCAAGGGCATGGAGAGATTGCAGACTCGATTCGAAAGGGACAGCAATGGCAGCGAAGAGCCTGACCAACACCAGCGAAGCCGACGCGATGAAGTCATAGCAATACTGCCTCCTGATTGGTTTTCTGTTCTGTAGCAAAACAGAATGGAAATTTTTCTTCAACATTGCTCAACATAGCTTTTCTGGTGACCAAAACGGAATGGAAAGGAAGTGACACCATAAAAATTTTGTTGGGGTTCAGTTCTGGCATGATTCCAGTACGTTTTTTTATTTTGGCATTAGGCCTGTTCACACAGGGACATCAAAGTACCAAATCTCTACACCGTATATATTTTGCCCGAGAAACAAGAATGTGCCTTAAAATTATACTAATTCAAATCAAAGCACAGTTTGTTTTGACTGCTATGAGGAGCAAATACTCAAATGGTGCATGTGTTGCCCTTCAGTCATAACCAGACTCTTTATATTTAAAGTCCGGCATTGTCTAGACCAAGGGTTTTTCAAACTTTTGTCTCACAGCCAACTGCGGCGCAATATAAGTTTTGCAGCACTGCCAAGTAATTTCACGGCAGGCCCTTTGAGAACCGGTGGTCTAGACGTCCTCATTATCAACTTTTTAACATCAGGTTGTTTATAGTACTTACTTGTTTGAATATGGTAAAGGCCTTCCTGAAATGTATATTGTTCTACCCACTTGCATCCCTCCAATTATCTCGTAAGAAAAAGGCACATTCTGAAGATGAAAAAGGAATTTAAAATTACACAAAAAAATCTCTGCACAAAAGGAAATTAAAAAATTATGGGTAGCATTCGTTAAAATCACTTTCAAATATTTAGAAGCAAATACAATAGACCTTGGTTATAGTGACATTGGTTTCAGCAAAATTCGTTCCTCCCAAACTTTCAACAGTGTCAATGGAGCCCCCCCCCCCTTTTTTTTTGATCAAAAAGTGGCACACATTGAGGGCTGTGTGAGCGGGTGCATTGTTGTGGTGGAAGAACCAGTCACCTGACTACCACAAATCGGCACGTTTTTTTCTCAAACTTCCAGGTAGACAGTCTGTTTGGGAGGAACGAATTCTGCATGCACAATACCCCTCACATCAAAAAACGCCACGCAACCAAAACCGTCTTTACATAAAGGCTCACAGAGACTGCGCACAAGCTTCCCTAGCAATAACGACGGAGGAAGTGTTGGCCTACATTCACCTAGCGAGAGAAGTCTGATTTCTTTCCTAGCTATCAACACTACAATTCCGGTTTCTTTGGGTATCCCCTCGCATAGTGTCGGTTTTCTCACAAGAAAATGTTTTACAGCCTCGTTTATAATACAACAAACTCAAATCCATATACCTCCCTTTTAATATCATTATCACAGTTTTCTTGCAGCCTTCACAGTAAACATTTTAATGCAGCATGCGCACAAAAAGAAAAGTTTTACCGAGCAATGGAAGAAAAAATTAGGGATTCGTCAAATTAAGAATGGAATTTAAAATGGCAGATTTATCAGTTTGGCCTTGTTAATTCCACAGTACTTAACGATTTGGAGTTTAAAATTAACCATACGAAAACCTGAATGGAGCACTGCTTAAACAGGATAAGCAACGTACTTCCAAGTTTTCACTGTTAATGGTACACTTAAAAGTGAATAAATCGAAAATAAGCCAAGTTAATTAAGTTTATGTTCTACTAGCTGTTATCATGGCTTTGCCCGCATGGTCAAATGGGAAGTAACTACGAGTGGAACTAGTCTTAAGTGCAATCAGAATAAACACAATCTTAGCAAGTTTTAACAATAAGTAGCGCCATCTAGTTGAGGGGAATTACAAAAGCAGGTAATTTTAAAAGGACTTAGAAAAGCGGTATTTTGCCATGGGAAAAAGATAATTTCCCAGGGAAAATAAGTAGCATATGCCACTCTCAGGCCCTCCAACTATCTCCATACAGAAGCCACATCAATCCGTTGCTTCGTTTTGACGTGAAAGAAGGACAAACACACTTTCACATTTATAATATTAGTATGGATATGGATATACCATAATATTCCATGTCACTAGAATCATATGAATCTCAGTTACTCATGACACTCTTTTATAACGACAATATTTTAAATCTATTGGATGTCGTTATAACCAAGTTCTACTGTATCACAAACTACAAAAACATGTTAAACCTTTTTGATATAATTACCGGATCGTATATTGATTCCATTGGTGTTGACGAGCAAACTGGTTTCTGGGCCTATAGTCAATAATAAATTGAAATAAACATTAACAGATTGCAAATTAGCTTATAAAACAAAGTACATGTACACTAACAAAGTTATAATTAAGAACACTCGAGAGAATGTTCCAACACCAGCTTATGTTTGATAAAAGAAAATAAAGGAAACTCCACAACATGGTATTGAACAACATGTGCCATTGGTTTGATTTTCCATTTTGTTTTCCTTTCTCAAACAGCAAAACAGTTGAGCAATGTACTCACTGCCTTATCATCCATACACACTTCATGAAGTTCAACATCGCCAAGAATTTGCAAGCCACTAACAGATGAAATGGGAAGCCTATGTTGATACGTTATGAAGTGGCGTCCATTCACTGCAACCTTTGAATGAAAAAGAAAATATAAAACTGGTAAAAACATTTATTGTATAATTTTCAGATACAAGATGATGATGATGTTTGAAACTGGTAAAAGGAATAGCCTCTGCCAATTAAATACAATTAGAAAAAAATGATTTCAGATAATCCCTTTGATAAAATCTCGGGAGAAAATCTCTCAATTCCATAAAGAAAGAAAGAACAAAGAAAGGAAACTTTACCCATCTTAAATCTTTAACATAAACACAAGCTATTCACAGTGACCGACTGCTGCTATTTATTTCCTATAAAGATGGTGCTTCACAGTTTGAGAATTGACTATTTACCTTGTATTGTTTCTCTTCAACAAGTATCATGATTTCAAAAGGTTGCCCAGCCATGAAAGGGAAGTATTTGTTTGGACTGTGGCCTTCTTCTTTTCCCCATGTAGACTGCTGAAAGGTGTTTCGAGCAACATAGCGCTCATTCAATCTAGGATTGAAATGGAATGCAATGGGCAAATGTCGGGAAGTATCAAGGGCATTACCACAGACAAAGTTGACTTGAAAACTACATAGGAAAAAAGAAAAAGAGAGGGGGGAAAGTCCGGTATTATGCATAGATTACTGTGTTATGATAGCAGCATTCTTTTATTACAGCTTAGATAATAATAAATTGCCAGCTCAAGGTCATGTGATCTCATACATAACCACCTTCGTCTTTTTAGATGCTATCGAGGCTATTGAAATAACTGAATGAAACCACCATAAACCTGCTTATTGATTAGAGAAATAATCTAAGTGCATTCAGATATTTCAATGTTCTAAATACTTTACTAACAAGAAATTAATCCTCCCAAGGAAGATATACATGTAGAAGTCCTGAATCGTCTATTTTTACCCTTTTATCTGCACTTTTTAACCCTCCTCCCCAATTTTTTTTAATCAAAAAATTGATTTTCTCAAACGTATTATTCAGAAAATGTAAAAGAACCCTATCTTCTTTCCTTTCTCATCATTTCCAATCCAATGATATATCACATGCCATATATTGCCATACTTCTAAAGACCAAGTGACTGCCATCCCCACAACTCCGACCCCATTGGGACAATCTGGCCCAAACTTCATAATCACGTAGATCTTGCCCAAAGGAATCTCCACACTGAATTTCACTCTTTTACATACCTAACTACCCATAGACCTTTTGGTCCCCTCTTAATTCCCACCCCTGAAACTATTATTATGGAAATGCCGTGCCAAGCATTCTCAACTGTTTTTATTCTGATTGGCAGAAAAAATATATGGTAAGCTGAAGTACACAAATGAAACTCAGTTTTTGCAAATAAGCTTATAAACATGATCATCTAGAACTTGATCACGAATAAAGCCAGGACCAGCTCAAGAAAATGCAGAGCCTATTTTCAATAATATTTCATCATGGAAAATCAAGGCATGGGGCCATTTGTGTTCACACGACCCTTGGGAGTGCCCTGAAAGAAGCGATATAATCTTATTTTGTATTAAAAATTAATAAAGAATTACGTGTTAACTTTCCATTAAAAAACTGGAAGCAAATTAAAAGCCTTAATAGTGTAAACAGTCACCTAGATGAAAGGAGGAGAAAAGTACTCCATCACTCAATGTAATTAAGCCACTCAAATTTTCAAAGTAGAATTTGTCCCAACGACATACATCCATAAGGTTTTGTAACATTTACTCGTTTTCCATCTCTGGATTATCCATTTGTTCCATTCCCTTCAGAAGCAGAGCGATTTTTTTTTTTTGGGGGGGGGGGGGGGCGCAAAAAATGAGATATATTATTAACAGTGAGTGATCATTAATTAGATTTATCAAAATGTAAAAAATTGTCATGAATGAAATTACTAAAAATATATAAAAAAAGAAAAAAGAAAAATCCACAATAAATTAGAGATTGTTATCAATCTATTACACTGGCCAACAAAATTTAAGATTTTTCTTGTGACAAAAGGGGTGATTTTTGGTAGTATTTTTTCTGCTGATCATGAATATAATTTTTAAATTTCTCTAGCATGCACAGCTTTCTTGTTTTACAATGAAACATTTTAAAATCATTCAGTGTTTGGAACCTGGTAAATTTCCTTGCAGCCCCAAAATATGGATACTTTAACAATGTAGCTACTTCTCTTCACTCCCATTACTTTAACATATAAGTCTCGATGTGCGTAACTTGGAAACTTGACGTGATAGAAAAAATCTAAAAGCAGATTCTGATTCTACTTACAAATTACTACTAAGAATACTTTGTGTGGTCTTAGTCACAAAATGTGTGTTGACTAGTGTTATCGAAACAAATTGTACCTTTCAGATTGCTAAATTTTAGATGTGGCTGGATCGTAACCATCGAGAGAGAAGGCCTCTGCAATGATACGAGATACACTGTTACATCATCATAGATAGGGCTTTGTTACTCATATTCCTACCAATGATAAGCCCTAAATCCGTTCTATCTATGATGTAACAATGTATTAAGTTTCATTGCGGAGGCCTTGTTTCTCAATGGTTACGGCTGGACTCCCCCTTTAAAATATTGCCAGACATCCTGAACACACACAACATACAACCCAGGGTTCTTCCCAGGCCCTTGAAGGGGTGCTGCCCAGCTGAATACATGAAAGATGCATAACTCTGCATAATGTTTTATTTGTTTTAATTGTTGTTCGTTCAGCTATTTTATATTTCTATTCACCCGATAAATTTTCTGGGGAGAACACTACAACCTGTTAATACAAGTTCTTTTTCTCCAAAATCAGATAATACATATTTTTTGTCTCCAAAATTAAGTTCATTCTATGAAAATTAAATTATTTGCAATTTTTATTAATCATATGATATTTGATGATTTTCCACAAATTCTGATTAGTTCTACTAGACAAACAACGAAGCATGTGTTCTTCCATAACTGAATTCTGATACGTTGTCGATTTTAGAGTTAATTCTGTACAGTAATAAGGTTAATCTTCACTATCCGCACAATCGCAAACTGTTAGTTTTGCATTTTTTTTGTCACGGGTCCAAGTCTGAAATCGAGTGTGGTTATCTAAGGAAAATTTTAAGTCCAAAATTAGGAAACTCTTGCTACTCTCGACGCATTGCACATCACAATTCAGTCTTGCAGGCCTCATTGGTCACAGTTTTCGTTTTCTGTTTACGACATCCCCCTCCGTGGGTTAGATAATGATACATACTCTAACCTATTTGGCTACAGAGGGAAGTTGGTTAGGTTAGGCTTTCCCCAGCCAGTTACAAGAGGTTAATGGTCAGCGGTTACAATCTGGAAAAGGATTTCAATAACGGAATTGTTTTCCAGAAATAAATAACTAAAAAGATGTGTCTTAAGCTTACTGCATAATGCAACAATTTCGGGGTTTTCAGTGTGTGGACAACAATTTTTTCATTCCTGGATAATAAGAGTTTTTGCTCAGTCCCTTGAAACATGTATTGACGGAGTTCAACTGTAGATGTAATTAGTGCAAATGCTTCGTAAAAACTTTTCGTAATAATAAATAATAAATAACATGCCATCCTATTAATTTTTTTTTTTTTTTAATTTTTGGTCGTGTCCTGCAGTTCTGATTATGACAGAACTTACAGAGTGTCCCAAATTGATGTATACACTTTGAAACATTATGGCTCAGCAACGAAATAAAAATCTTAGGTTTGTTGTGTATGATCCAGACGGCACTGGAAAAGCATAGCAACACGTCCATTGTTGTTAATTTGTTTATAATGGTGGTGACACTTTCATTCGATGAATGTAAGTGGATACTAAAGTGTTATTGGAAAGTGGAGAATGTTGTTAAGATTCAATGATGGAGGGCTGAATTTGGTACACCACCGCCAACAAAGGTAACAATAACAAAACTCCCGAGACAAATTTGAAGTCGAAGGAACGGTGAAAGATGTGTTGAAAGGTCAGTGTGGAAGAAAGAAGTTCCAATAATAATGAGTGTCGATTCCATCATGGAGGTTTTTGCACGATCCCCAAAGAAGTTAGTGAGGCAATGCTCTTGTGAAATTGGTATCCCCAAATCCAGTTGGTACAATCCATTAGTTACAATCCAGTCGGTACGTCGCTTTGTTCGACTTCGGTACTGGGAGCATACTGGCAGAAGGTGGACATTTTGAACATTAACGGGCTTAAGGAAGTAAGTTTATGGAATAAAATACAACAAACTTTATACTTCTATCTCATTTCGTTGCTGAGTTATAAGTTTCAAAGAGTGTATACAACAATTTGAGATACCCTGTATTTATTTGATACTTCCGAAGAGGCACATGGAAATACTGGAAAAACCTATCTTCACATGATTCCACTTCACGACAGAGGTGGTGGTATTCCACAATTTTTTCTCTTCTTTTATGGATTTCATGCACCCAACGTATCTTTTTGTCCAGGTGAATGCATATGTCCGTGTACCGGAAGTTATGTCAAATTAAATCGGTTATGACCGGAAGTAACACGTTTTGATTATCAAAATTCAACTGGAAGTAAGAAAGCCAGTAAAATACACAAACCAAAAACATTCTCATGGAACTTTTATTACATTTAGCTGAGTTTTTTCACTTTTCCAGATTTTGTTCATGTGAGAAAATACTCTTTCTGAGAAAAAAACAGGACACCCCAGGACATTTTATTCAAAACTGGGACAAATCTGGGACTTTTTTCAAGTCGGGACAAGGAGTCAAAAACTGGGACTGTCCCGGCTTATCTGGGACATCTGGTCACCTTGACTTTAAGGAATGTATTGTCTAACAATTATACACCATCTGGAAAAAGACTTCAATAACGGACTTGTTTTCCAGCAGTAAATAACTAAAAAGATACGAGTGTCTCTAGCTTATTGCACAACACACAACACTTTCAGGGTTTTCAGTGTATGGATAAAAACTTTCCATTCCTGGATAATAGGGGTTTTTGCTCGGTCCCTTGAAACGCGTATTAACGGGGTTCGACTGTACTTGTAATTAGTGCAAAATCTTTTCATAACAATAAATGATGAATAATATGCCATTTTATTAACTTTTTTTATTTTTTGGTCGTATCTTACAATTCCATCTGAGAAATCTGGCAATTCTAATTATGACAGTTCTTACTGGCAATTCAATACAACTTTCCTTCAGCTGGAATCTGCCACTTAAAGGAAATAAAGCCCCAAAAACACAATTTCATTGAATCGGTTCAATTAATTATCATAAATGGATTATATTGTAATAAGTATCAGGTGCATAAAGAAAGTATAGACACTTCCCAAAATGCTAGTTTATTTAATTTTTTTGTTTAAACTGTGCTATTGAAATAAACCAGCATTTTGGGAAGTGTGTCTATATTTTTTGTAAGCAACTTATGAACAGAAATCTTAAAGAAATAATATAACGAAGAAGCCCCTTATCAATGGATTATGGCTTACCCTTTGCCCGAGTTAGGGATGGCTCCCTTGACGGTGAAGAGCACGCCAACCTTCAATCCTCCCGAGATTATATCCGCAAATGGAACAAGCTGAAAGCACAAATCAAAAGTCTAAATAGTCTCACCCATAAATGAACGAATAAAATAGCAAACGAAATATTAAAAAAAAAAGGACAAAGAGTTCATTTCCTTTCTATTTACCGGACGATAGATGGGCTCACTGGGCATCATCTCCTGAAACCTGTTGAATATTTAATTCACACGAACAAAATAATTTCACGATACACGTCGCAATGCTCCATACAATTTGCTCTTTAAGGAAATTACACGCGGCTAAAGAGCAACTTTTCAAAAATAAGTTTAACTCTTAATAATTTTAAAAAAAGGAAAGTAAATAAAAATACCCGATCCGTTTATGTTTTTCTGGCAGCTGACGTTTCAAAGTTTATTTCGGGACAGTAACGAGGAGCCAAGGTTACTCACGTCCGCTCATCAAAATTCAGCAAAAGGATTCAATCGCGACAGACACCTGCGACGTATTGAGGTGATACCATCTTAGACGAAGTCATCCGGAGATGAATCACCTGACCTGAGCCGACTTAATTAGAAGGCCCCCGTGAATCCGCAACTTTCTTTTATCTCATTCATGAATCTCAAATTAATGCAGACGATGGCCAAGGCCGCGACGAAAAGGTGATATGTCCTTCGAAGCGGCAGAGAAAACGAAATGGAAAACGGAGTCGCAGGTTTACACTGAAAATAATTTTGAAAAAAATAAAAGGAGCACGCTTTAGATCATAATTCAACTGAAGTCACTTCTTTTTGGATAAAACCCCCCAAAAAACAACATGAAAAACGTTAAATCCGCTGATAAAGTGATTTAAACTACAGACTAAACAAGATAAAAAGCAACAGGTAATCTCTAAAGCCTTAGATTTGGCATCGGATGCTATTGCATTACCATTCAAATATAAAATCGATGATAACGCAATCCGATTTGGAGTTTTAATTGAGCTACTTCTTCTTTATGCTGGAATCTGCCTAAAGCATCATAATACAGTTGCATTAACTTAAATTTTACGCGCGTAAATTTTAGTAAGGTAATCAGAGTCAAACTACTATGCAAAGCCGATAGCCTACAATGCAGACCGAATGTATATATTAAAAAAAAAAAAAAAAAGCCAAACAATAACCGGAAAAACGAATAGCATTTTATTGGGTAACGCATGTATTGTCACCGCCCAAGGTCTAATTATTTGTATTGGCCAAGTCGCACTTACCTTTCCGGAAAATGCTTGATGGCCCAGCGCGACGCAAGACTTCCTTTACATCATGACTTTATTTCCGTTTTTAGATTTCCTTCAGCTTTCGCCTTTTCTCTTTAATCTTTTAACGCAGGCGCTGTAAAGACTGGTAAAGACAGTCTCTTGCTCGCTGTAAACAAGAAATTAATTCTCTCAATCGCTATTTATGGAATAAACCTATTGAAACTGTATGTCTTAATGAAATAGTCTAAGAAGAAGAGTAAATAGGATAAGTCTTCATTTTCACCTTAACAAAAGGACCTTGTAGTCCGGCTTTTACAATTGGTGGTACCCTAGCTCAGCATGGCGAAAGCGAAATCCAAGTGAGTATTGTGTATAATAACTCCATCTTTCGAGATGCTATCCTAAAATCCCCGAAATCCGTAAATAAAATTTATTTATTACACAGTCAAAAAGGGCGTTAACCAGTAAATGGAACGCAATCTTTGTATCTCAAGTGGAATAAATGCTGAGGCGAGTTTTGGGTTCGAGTTCGCGATCCAGTAAGCAGTGATCCTACATCAAAATTTGGTATTTCGCAATCGGCATCCTCTAGGATTTCTCCATTAACACGATTTTCATCTTCATCTTTGGGATGACTGGAGACTGGGGCGGATGAGTGTAAAATGTAGGAAAAAAATTTGCCAAAAACTGTTGCACGATGAAAGCACTGTGCGGCTTTGCGTTGTCCACAATGGAGGCACCAGTAGTTCATCTGGATGTTTTCATTAGAGAATAGCTCAAGATGGGGTCTGTGAGGTTTTAATACTACGCCTTACCGCAGATGTTAAAATATTGATGAAAAATAGGAAAACGTTTGATTCTTACGAGGAAGCGAATTCAGCAGTCTGCAGGTGGCTTTACAACCAGAAAACGGACTCTCAAGTAAAGGGTGATTCAGAAAGGACGCCAAATTTATGTTTGTCGGTTGATAACATTGTTTGGTATCGTTTCTATTTCCACAAACATTCCGATTGTTGACTCAAGCCCATATTCAGAATGAGCGCTCATGCTCTTGCTCAAGACCATTGTTGAATACAAATTTCATAATTGAATTCCTACTCAACAATGGTTTGAGTAAGAGCATGAACGCTCATTCTGAATACGGGCGTCAGTCTGCATTTCCCGTCTGTGTTCATTCTGCGTCTAATCATGGGGCGATTTATTCTGCGCGATGTGTGCTAATCATGAAAATGTTTTATCAAAATGGAGAAAATCATTCCATGATCCACGAAAGGGAAATGCATCCACAACGAGTGACAGTTTGGTGCGGATTTTGGGCAGGCGGCATCATGGCCCTTATTTTTTCGAAGATGAGGCAGGACAAGTTGTGACAGCCAATGGAGACCGGTACCGTGCGATGATACGAGAGTTTTTGTGGCCTCATTTGATTGGAATGGACATTGAAGAGTTGTGGTTTCAGCAGGATGGTGCCACTAGTCACTGTGCCTGCGAAACAATTCAGTTGCTCCATGAGCAGTTCCCAGATCGCCTCATTTCGTGTAATGCTGAACATCAGTGGCCACCAAGGTCGTGTGATCTCACTCCTTGTGACTTTTTTCTTTGGGGTCATCTTAAGTGGTTGGTGTAAGCCAACAAACCCCAAAACATCCATGATTTGAAGGAGGAAAGGGGATTTTTCAACAAATCCACTAAGCTTGTCGGGCAGTCTTAGTGGATTTCATGGACAGAGTTCTTGCCTTCCAGTGCAATAGAGGAGGTCATATGCCCGACATCCTTTTTCATAAATGAAATGGGAAGGAGAGATGAACATGTTTATGCATTTTGTTTGTTTTGTAAAAATAAACCTCATATCAAAACCGGCGTGCTTTTTGAATCAACCTTTAGATGCAAAATGAAATTGGTGCCTTGATGGAAGAAATGTGTTGAAGGACAAAATTTTTTGAAAATCTTGTGTTTTTTAAGTTGTAAATACCAAAAACAATATATCAGCATAGATTTGAAGTTGCTCTTGACATATTGGGCTTTCTTCAGTCTAAGCAAAGACTGGCTCATATCCTTAAACCCAACTTTCACCACAATTGATGACCTTAGAAAGAAAATCTGGGTTATCTTCAAAGTTGCCCTAATTCCTCCATACAATGGTGTTTCTGCTCATCGTTAATACAAGTTAAGCTTTGCTGAAATTGAGTTCTTCAAACTGGAGAGGGGGGGGGGGGGATGCGTATTATACAGGGTGTAACGTAATTCAGGGACAATAAGTACCTAGCGTGATCCTTTGCATGATTATAAACTTAAAGTTCCTTATCGAAAAGCTAGGAAAGAAGAGATTGCTACGACGTTCGAATTGGATAGAAAAAACAGTTTCCCGGATCGTTTAACCAAACTGATTTTAAACGAGATGAAGCACTCCCTAGATAAGACTAAAGAATAGAAGGACTTCATAACCTTTAATTTCAGTGGTCCATCGATAAATAGGGCCACGAATGTCTTCCGAAGATACGGACTCTGCATCGCTTTTAGGACAAAAAACAACAGTAAACACGTGCTGAACACGAGGAGAGAGGATACGGTTAATGATGTTTTCAAGTTTATAAATTGACATGCCCAGACTGCGGTATGTATTATGTAGAATCCACTAGACGCTCTTTTGTTGAGCGGTTTAAAGAACACAGAAGATCGTGGGTTAATAACGATGATAAATCAACTTTTGCGGAACATTTGATTAGGAATGGGCACCGAATTTTACCGATTCAAGAAATCATGACTATTTTGAAGACAGCCAAGAACTCGGAAATAATACTTATCTATGAAGCTCTCAAGATAAGGAAATGTCATCAAGAAGACCTGAAATGCTTATTGAATAACCAGATAATTTTTGAGAAGGATGTAATCTTAGACGTGTGAACGGTTTCCGGAGCGGGCACAGGGATAGGATGTGACGTCGTAAGTAGTTCTATATTCAATCTGGCTTTTGTGTCCACTGGTCAATTATTTGATTGGTGGACATTTTATTCTATGTACTATGAATTCCATCGATTGTATCCAGATAATTTTGTAGCTGTTTACCCGTGAAGATTATATAAATCGAAACTAGTCGATAATTAAAACTCCGCCTTATTGCTTAACCAGGACTTTTGTTATGTTTTTATTCTTAAAGCACCATATTGCTTATTATCTTTATTACGTGTATTGGTATTTTAATTATTGATTCAATTATGTATTTGATTAGGTTTGTTATGGTTTTATTAAAAAGTATGGTGAGCGGGCATTATCGTATTGCTGTTCGAGAAAGATTAGCAGACAAATTAGAACGACTCCAGTGGGATCCTTATAGTAAGTAGTTGTTCTTTTTAATCCTTTAGGAAAGACCGAATCATAAGTTAATTTGTTAATTAAAAATGATTAATTTGATTTTCATTATCTAGTTCGAAAAACGTGTCTTTATAAAGAAGAAAAGAAGGTCCGATCTATGAAGTAGATTTACAGTGTTAAAAATTTATTCAAAAATTATGAACTTATACAATAAAAAATGCTAGCTTAAAATAACTCCTTTGGAAGCTCATTCTTTGTCGGATAGCTCGGTTGGGTACCTGGCTTTTGTACGCTACACGACGCTATATAAGAGGCACGTCGAATTTGTTCTAAAAGAGGTAATTGGTCATAATAAGCAATGTAAAATGCAAGGGCTCCGACAAAGGCATCACCAGCACCCTGTAAACACGACAAAGTAAAAATTTATTATTTACGTATAGAGAACCAAATCCAGGAAGTATTTAACCAAGACTTGCCGTCGTATCGACTGGAACAACTTGGCAAGCTTCAATCCATTTTGAGATGTTCCTCGATTTTGAATGGACGTAGATGCCATTGCCTCCTAAGGTCAAAACGACGGTCTGACACCCTCGCTGCGAAAGTTCTTCAGATATCTTTTCATAACCATCTTCGTGAATGGACATGCCAGTGGTCATTTCTGCCTGTTGTCAAGAAATGTAGAACATTCAAAATTAAGAGCTAAAAGATAGAAGGAACAAAATTTTTATTATGCACATGATTTGGATTAATAATAAAACTGTAAAATCTGCTCATTGTGAATTATCAAATATTTTTAAATGGAATTTTCAACTCTTTTATTGTGTTAATATTAGAACTGTGAAATTCTTCCGTAAGCACAGAATAATTACATCCATATGAGACCATCATCAAACATCCAGATTAAAACTTTTTATAACGGGGCAATGGAATAAAGTTAGAAGAACAGGCTTTAAGTTACATGTTATGAAAAGATGCAAATTTACAACATAAACGATGCGTGGTTTTGCTTTAATTGTAAAAAAAAAGACCATTCTTAACTATAAATATCACGTTAGGCCCAGATGCTACAAATGCATACAATGAAACCTCTGTTCTTTATTGCTGTCAAAAATAGATTTTCCATTATGTTTGATCACTGAATAATTCTCATTAAAGCAGGGGGCCCCCCCCCCCGAGTACAGTATTCATCGCATTTATTTTTACGGATACGGTCACGGTGCCGTGACTTGTCAGCGTTCATGATGGTCGAAAAAGGGAAGTGACGCGATCAAGGCCAAAGCATGCGGATGATCAGTGATGAGCGAAACGGCACTTTGGCAAGCGAGAATCATTCAAAGGAGTAGTTCACGAAATACGCAACTCATTCCATGAATTGTACAAAGTCTTTTTACCGTCCGTGTGCGAAATAGAAATGAGGAGGGGTGGTGATGCTGCCCGCCTTTTGAACGTCGCTATGCATCTACGGCCATGGAGCAATTAACCATGTCCGTAGTTAATTGCTCCATGTCTATGGCCACCTGTTTTAAATCGTGGACGAGCTAGCGAAACTTCTGTGGGAATATGAAGAAAGCAATTCCATTCAACTTTGGACATGCCATTCCAGAACTATTGACGGCGCTCAAAAGCGTCGGAATGCACGTTTTGTGAAAGAAGAGCTGCGTTAACACGGAAATAATGTATAAGCCGAGCTCGCCTAGCGGACAGAGGGCAAATCAGAGGTGAAATTTCATTATTTAAAATGAATTACAAATGTGAGAAATTATACACAGATTTATCCAAGGCCACCACCAGCACGGGTGCCAAATGTGAATCACACACCAGCAGCTGTGTTTAGGGACGCACAGCAGCGATCAAAGAGCGGACCCCCACCCCTCCTCGTATCAATTTTTGCACTCGGGCAGCCAAAAGACATTACAATTAATGGAATGAGCAATAGGAACTTGCATATTTCCTGAATTGTGTGATTTCACTATGTGCGCGTAATTCGTTTACATAGACATGTACGCGAACGACTCCTTTGAACGATTCTTGCTTGCCAAAATGCTGTTTCGCCAATTATTAATCATCCGTTGCGCAAAGCGCATGCTCTATCCTTCACCATGTCACTTCCCTTTGTAGACGATCGTGAACGCTGACAAGCCACGGTGCCGTGACCGTATCCACAGCATTATTTTTATTATCCTCCTTATATTATGTTCGCATGGTCAGTAGACTGCAGTTACTTAATCATGGTTAGCTAATCAAGCACTTTCCATTTGCACTGCATTCAAAGGAATTGGCGGTTAGCGAAATTACGATAGATGCCATGATGGTTACGTTTAGCCTTTTTCAAGTCTGAAAATTTCTCTCCCTAAACTTATATAAGAGCTTTGTTTTCCTCATCAGATCACTCACTACTGCGCTTTCACTTAGACGCCATGTTTTATTTTCTTGTTTCTTGGTGCTAACCGACATATGATGTCGCTATTCGGGCTTCTGAAACACAGTTGCTTAACCAAGTTGAAAAATGCGGTTTGGTAACCGGAGCAGGCTGCACGGTTCTTCTTGATTAAACTATGATCAAGCATAGTGCAAACATTGTACAGTATTAGTGTTAAAATTCTAAATTCACCATAAAAGGGTGTTTTCTTCAAGGGACTATCAAAAAGTTCCTGGAATTGTAGTCTGGCTGGTGACTGGATACAGTATGCACATGACGACCTTAATCCCCTTCAAAGTACAGGGTGACCAGGAAAAACTGATAACATTTATTTTATGAAAAAAAAAATATACATCATCGCAAACAAACTTCTGTCAACGGGTAATGATAAAGTACACTTTTCTCAGAAAACATATTCAAAAACGTTTAAAGTGGCCTCCTTCCAGTTAGGTACAGAGCCTCAAACGTTTTCGAAAATTTCTGGCCAAACGCTGCAACTCGTCTACGTCTATCCAATCCCATTCCCGAAGCGAGGATTTCTCCAGACATTCGATCGGGTGATATTGAGCGATTGCGATCTCACAATTGCGTTTTCCTAGCCCACGTAACATCAAAATTTCCTCTCCTTGATTAGACATCTTTGTATACTTTGTTACAATTGCATAATAATTATGGAAAAATTTTATGTGCATTTTAGTATCCCCAATTCACCTATCCTAAAATCAAAATATGGGAATGACCCAAACGAGCTTTTTCTGGAACGAGTACAATGTTGTTATCAGTTTTTCTGGTCACCTTGTACTTTCTTGGGCACACACACACTTACTCCGAGACCTCCACTCCTGGAAAGCCCGTGAGAACCCTTTCCTTTGGAATGTACTTGAGACTGGCTGTTGCACCTGCTTCAATCTCTTCTTTTGACACAAAACATTGACCCCGTAGTCCCATTTTCAATCTGCTGAAAAGCCAGTCTGGGGACGGGGGTTGGGGCAGCACTGGGATTTTTCTTTGTGTCAAGAATTCCCGTACCACTAATGCTGTGTGACAGGGCGCATTGTCGTGGTGCAGAATCCAGCCGTTTCTGGCAGTTTCCGTCGCACTTTCTCCCGCAAAAGTGTCCAAACCTGGATTCCAACCTGTTGAACTTGATGTTTGCTCTCTGCTCAAAGTGTGACATCGTGCCAATGTGTATTACATCCTCTCTTAAGCGCACGATGCAACCAGACGTGCATACATTTGGGATGTAGAGGGCACTGATTACAGTGCGGTGTTTTCCAGGCTTACGGTGCTCACCGGCCAGACTACAATTCTGGGAACTTTTTTATTTGTTAACTGATTTTCAAAATTCTTTTTGTATCTGACACTTACACGTTTGTCCTCTATATAATGTACTATTCACTTTTCGACATTGATGCCAACTAACGGACATGTCAATCTCCAAATGTCAGATAATGATGTAACCCACTGTTATGCCAAGCATAAGTTGTATATGAAGTCACGTTTATGGCTTATAAAATTACCTGTACAAGGACTTCAAAAAGATAAAATCAATACATCAACATAATAAAATGACCCAAATAATTTTAAGCTCCCGAGGAGTAATTCAAGAATAGCCCCAGCTAAGAATGACATTTAGGGAAGGTTATAGTGCAAACATGATTTTTTTTTTGCTACTAACTTTTGCCACTTCAGTTTTTTTGGGACCACTGGCAAAAGTGGCGAGCAGCAGCACAACCCTTGAATCATTAGAGGTAGGTTAAAACGAGGAACGAATAAATTGTATGTGCTAACTAAATCTCTAGAATCAGTAAACTCGCCAATCCTGACTCCACTCCACATGCCCAATTATGCTACGTTATTAATGGCTGCTTTGCAAGCAATAATACAAATAATACATATTATGTAGGCCAAATTCTATATGAAACTGATTAAGGACACGATTAAACATTTACAAAACCATATCTGATATTTCAATTAGAATAAATTTCAATTTAAGAATAAACTTGAACATCTCAGTTTTCTAGCTAAGAAAACTTGCAATAACATCTTACCTCTATTTCATTTACACAGAAGATATCTGGTAGAGTGTAGAAATCCTTATCTGGATTGGATAAGGCTGGGGCAGCATTCAGTATTGTAAACACTGTAACCAAAATTGACAAGTTTTAAATTTATTTTTGCTAACTATCAATATCCAGAATAATGTACAGTATCTTGTTGAATGACAGTGTTTTTGAACTTTTTTTACTATGAAAGTCGAAAATGACAATATTAAAGTAAAATTGTTTATGGTATAGAAGCATCATATTTATATCAAGGCTGTCAAAAGAATGAAATGGTTAAGATTACTGAAAGGAAATTATAGAAGCATGGGTGTAACTGGAGGGTAATACCTTGTTCACACTACAATTCTTGATCATAATCAATTTACACACATTCAAGGTGAATCATGTACAAGCTTTATTGACAAATCCGTGTGTTCACATGCATAATCTTAATCAGGATTACAATTTTTGCCGCTAGATGGTAATATTGGTGTTTAGTGGCTCTGAAAGTGGAACGGCTTTATACAAGATGCGCATTATACTAAAATAAATACAGTATACGGGAAACTTTGGATTATTCATTTTGACTTTATTCCCAATAATAGAGCAGGTATTTGGTAAACCTTTGCCAAGCGATGTTCTCGCATATGTATTCGAATTGCAACGTAGTGCATCCAACAGCTGCCGAAGGGTGTATGGTGGGTCGAAACTGGTGATCAAGTGATCCGAAATGTGCTCAATTGGCTTTAGGACTGGGAAAGTACCGGGGATCCAAAAGCGTGTTACATTTTTTCATGAAACTAATAATTGTTTTGCCATGACGAATTCTTTAGCAAAACAACGTGCGGTATACAGAAGACAAACACATTGAATCCGTAACTGATGTATCATAAAACACAAATTGTTATCGAAGAATTGTTATACAAAGTTTCATGAAAAAATGTAAAAAAAAAAATGTAATACACTTTTGGATCACCTGGTATTTGGAAATTTCCGGACAATTCTGACTGTTTGTGCGCGGTATTAAAATGTGATGATTGCGGGAAGCGTAAAGCCCAGTGGCTTATCCCTAACGAGGCCTTTTCTCATAGGGCGGTAAAGGTTGATGCGGAAGATTTTTGGTAAAATAGCAGAGCAGGTACATCAAGAAGATGTACAGACAAAATGGCAGAATAAGCAGTTCTGACTTTATTCAGAAAAAGACAACAAGAAAACAACAAACTCACGCTATGGTAACCAGCATGAGAAGAGTGTAACAATGCCCAAAGCAAGAGCTTGCGGCGTCAACAGTATGACTTAGCACATTATCCTGCTGGAATATCCTATCCATCCCAGGGAATACAATCAAATTATGTATGGGTGATTTTATTCGCAATGATGCTTAAATAACCAAATTGGGCGAGTGCCTCTAAGGTATCAGTAGGAAATGTATCCACACACACTAACACCAGAGCTTCCCAAACAGCGATTCTTTTTGAGGGTTTCCCATCAAATACGACAACATTCATCCACTCATGGAGCAGAAGCTGTGACCCAGTGCAGAATCCATTTGCTAATCATAATAGGTTACAAGAGGTTTCATCTGCCATCAGAGAAGGCATCCATTTGCCAATCACAAGAGGCCATTCATGTATCCATTTCTGCAATGAAGAGTGTATCCAT
Organism: Rhysida immarginata; assembly: GCA_023313115.1. Taxonomy (NCBI): domain Eukaryota; kingdom Metazoa; phylum Arthropoda; class Chilopoda; order Scolopendromorpha; family Scolopendridae; genus Rhysida; species Rhysida immarginata. The sequence goes on along the minus strand of JAHWFO010028035.1, from coordinate 658,667 downwards.
TTCCGCCAATTTATTATAGCAAATACTGGCAGGGACAATGCAGTGTTTGCTTTTAAACATTTTTAAATAAATTCAATCAATTCATTTCCCTGAAAATGTAACAGGCAAAACTCGTTGAGAACTAGAATAAATTTAAGTACGTATTATGGAATATTATTTTTGAGAATTACATTACTTAATGGTAATGCAAATCTTTTATTCATTTTGATATTCTTATGAAGTAGTTAACTGAATTTCCAATGAGATTTCATGTTATGTTATAAAAAGTCTTAAATCTTTACCTCCATGCTCTTTAGCCAGGATTAGAGATTCTCTAGTAGCTTCCAAGCTAACCTCAAAATTGCACAATAGGACTCGGGCATGCGATATTAGATGTACAGCAGATCTGACGTCATCTCTTGTGAGGCATTTGTTAGCCCCCAAAGCACCAATAATTCTATTCTCAGCTAAAACAAAGAAAATTTTTAAAGTACGGAAATACGTCTATAAAGCAATACAGAGAGACCACTCACCAGATTTCTCAATCATAGCTACAGCAATTCCTGAACCTGCTTCGTCGGTTTCAAACAGATACTCTACAAAACGATAAATTAAAAGCAATCGGTTTTATCGTTCCGATTCCAGTTCATTTAATTAATAAGAGCACGTATTCAATATACCGGGTGATTCAGTCAATTTCTGACCATTTCACTCGAATGACGTGCATTAGGGATAAACAATTGAAAGAATATGAGCGCCATAACGAATTTCTAAATAGTTGGAGTTTGTATTGTTGCAACGGCGCTGCATGAAAATCGTATTGTTGAAAAATGGCACACGCTTTATCAACAGAGCAGAAATGCAAGGTTGTCGAATGGTATTTTGAGACAAAATCACCTGTAACCATGCAAAGAAAGTTCCGGAAGGAGTATAAGTGTCGAGACGCACCAGGCAGGCAAGCAATCATGGATTTTGTCAAGCAATTTCGTGCTACTGGATGTGTTAAAGGCAAGAAAAAAGGCGGGAGCAAAGCTCGTGTTCGAACGGCCAAAATTGTCGAAAATGTTCGCACAAGGTTGGTCGATTCCCCTACCAAAAAATCTGTTCGCCGCCTATCCATTGAAGAAGGGCTGTCGTATACCACTTTGAGAAAGGATTTACACCTGTTCCCGTAAAAGATCAATGTTTATCAGGAGTTACAGACACTGGAAGACAGAAGCGACAACAATTTGCGATGGAATTTGGAGCAGAAATGGAAGCCAATCAGGACATTGTGGACAACCTGTGGGTGTCAGATGAGGCCTTCTTCCATCTGTCAGGTGACGTTAATAAACACAACGTTCGTTTTTGGGGTTCCCAGCACCCTCATGAGATCCATAAGTCACCTCTTCATCCACGAAAGGTCATGGCTTGGTGCACGATTTCCATAAGAGGCATCATTGGTCCGTTGTTTTTTGAGGGCACCGTAACGTCACAGGCTTACCTTAACATGTTGGAAACCTCCTTCATCCCCGAGCTGCAAAGGAGGCGTATACCGCTTCGACATCAATGGTTTCAACAGGATGGGACTAGGTCTCACACCACTAATGAAGTGCTAAACTTTCTCAATCAGAAATTCAGAAATCGTGTCATTTCAAACAGGTTTCCAGATCGATTCGGGGGTGGCTTTCTTTGGCCCCCTACGAGTCCTGACCTAAACCCATGTGATTTTTATCTCTGGGGGTTCCTTAAAGACAGTGTGTTCACTACAGCACCAAGAACCCTAGACCAGCTGCGACAAAGCATCGTCGACTGCTGCACCCTTGTGGATGCAGAAATCCTGGATAGAGTTATGAACAACTTCACCATTCGGCTGCGAGCAGTTCAAAACGTTCGTGGTGGCCACATTGAGCATATCATCAAGACTTTTCCACGGGAATAAAAACTCCGAACTGCCTAAAATATCATACTGAAATGCTAAGTTTGTAAACATTAATAGGTCAATAGATCATTGTATTGAAATGGTTAGAAATTGACTGAATCACCCTGTAAAATGATATTTAAATCTTTTTTGGCCACGTTTGCATTTCTCAAATGAAGAAAGCTTGATATGCTCCTCGTAAAACCTACAACTTCATGCAAAGTTAACTCAAGATTATGACTTTATCTCTGTAGCTTGATAATGGCATAGCACAGATGATTGTCAGAGTTTACTTCTGTTCAACAGCAGTTACCTTTAATTTTTAAGTATAGGGTAATTTAAAATAAAATATCCCTATTCAAAGCACTCTGGGAAGGAAACCAGTGGATGTAACAATGCCAAACTTGGCTGGTATGTTTTTCAGATCGCAGAGAAGCGACAACGTAAAAAAATTGGCTGCTGAGGACAGCATGACATGCAAACAGAATATTCAAATGGTTGGCATTTGCAGCAAAAGTGAATACATTAGAGACCCTTTCAACTGGTCTAGTCTTTTCAAGGCTTCTGGCTTAATTTTAATCAGCACAACTTTCTTTTAGTCACAAAAATAAAACCGAAATAGAAACCGATTTTTTTTTTTTTTTTTTTTTTTTTTTTTAGATCAGCAATAATAGGTGACGTGATACTCGAACTACATGGAGCTTTGAACTATCAGGCTCTACTGTATCTTTCTTCATATTCATAATAAAGAATAGATTTTTTAAAATATACCAAAATTCAATTTATAAGTATGCTCTCACAGTGTTTCTAACAAGTCTGATACAGAATACTAATAATAAGTCCACAGTAGCTTAGTGGTTATAGCATCAGGACAGTAACTCGAAAGTCCCTATTCAAGTCGAGGCCATGGAATTTTCTTTACTATTTTTCTCTATTTAATTATTAATATCAGACGTGAAAAAATCCTCCTAAGACCCATTTTCCAATTATTAAATAATTAAAGTTAAAAAATATAAGAATAATTTTTCTTACGTAAATCAGTGTCATACTGTTTGAAATTTTCCAGTAGTTGTTGACCATACATATCTTTCCCAATCTAGAAAAACAAAAAGAATTACTTTCAGTCTCTCAAATTAAAAAAAACTAATTTTAACATGCAAGCAAAAAACTTTACACGATGATACTAAATGGTATTACTTGAAAAAATGGAAAGAAAAATTCTGCGACCTGGATTCGAACAGGAACATCGAGTGTCAAATGCTCGACACCTCTACCAATTAAGCTATTGCAGACACACGTACAGCCAAGTTGTCACTGTGCGTCTTAAAGACAACCAAGTTGCCAAGGTGGAAACCCCAATGGGACGCGTCGAGCACCCGGCTCACAGATTGAGAATTTCTCCAATCCAATCATCAGAAAGTTTGATGAACACACACATAATAAATAATAAATAGAAACTGGAGCTGATACCCCAAACATCAGGAAATGATATAATTTGAAAAAAAAAAATGGAAAGAAAAATCATGTGACCTAGATTAGAACCAGAAATCTCGAGTGGAATACCAGCAACCATATGACAGAGATAAAGACAAAAGGAAAAACAACTCTTTAACCACAACACTAGAGCTGGTTTAACTTCTCTATGGTTTTCAATGTCATTACACCACATTGTGAAACCTAAGGTTTGGAATCGCTAGGCAACTGGCCAGGAAGTGACATCATACTTATCAGCTCTATAATTAAGTAAAAAGAAAAATATCAGGTTGTTGCAAAAGTTTCTTCTGGCTCTAGAACCCATGCCCAAGAAAGGCTCATTTTCCGAGAGGGGTGTTCATATGTTTTCAAACAAATTATTGCATTCGATTCCTGAATATCTTTGCTATATTACATCCAAGAATCAACTTTCTGACTATACTTCTGTGAGTGCCATCAACGGTCTGAAATGGACCTTTCACGCGAGCATATTCGAGCAATAATCTTGTATGAGTATTCTGGAAAGATCAATGCTGTGCAATGTCACCGAAACATTTGCCAACATTTAGGTGATGGCACTGTTAGTTTATGTACAATAGAAGAATGGTATCGCCGGTTCAGACGCGGAGATAGCACCCTTTAAGATGCACCTCTCTGGTCGGCCAATCATGATTTCAGATGGTGATCTACGCCGAGCAATTGATGAAGATCACAATGTAACAACGAGGGAACTCACAGAACAGTTCAAGGTTCACTTTTCAACCATTGCCCGGCATCTGCACGAGCTGAATCTGTCATTCAAGGTCAATCGTTTTTGTGTTGGAATAAAAATCCAGAAAAAAACTTTTGCAACAACCTGATACAACCTAATCCTAGAAGCGCTTTTTGAGGACGAAGCTCTCATCATTCAGCAGGTGGAAAAGAAGGGAGTAACATACCGGATGACACAGTATGATGAGAGCTTTGCCCTCGAAAAGCGCTTCTAGGATTAGGTTGTATTTTTCTTTTCACTTAATTATTGTTGTGGTTAAAGAGTTGTTTTTTTCTTTTGCCTTTATTTATCATATCCACATCTATTTCCCATTTGTATATTTATTTCTGGTTTCCCCAGGAGTTTATACTTTTATCATATGACAGAGGTGTCGAGCATATGACACTCGAGGTTCCTGGTTCGAATCTAGGTTGCAGAATTTTTCTTTACGTTATTTTTTCAAGTAATATCATTTCCTGATGTCTGGAGTATCAGCTCCAGTTTCTATTTATTATTTATTACGATAATATTAGTTTATTGTTTACAACAACACTTTTTTATATTCTGTGAAAACATGTTTCAGTCTTAAACCCCCTTCAGTTCAATACAATCCCTGACTAATATGTCAAAGTTATATATGCAGGAGGAAGGGGCCTTGTGTTCTCTCCTACTGGCATAAGTTCTGATTGGTTCCAGAAGAATGAAAAAACTGGAGCTTTTAGTGATTCATATGCAAATCAATTATAAAAAGATTCACAAATACAGATGATACAAAAAAAAAAAAAGTAAACAATGATAAAAATAACTTAAGATTGACAGAAGTTTGCAATGTTAAAGTTATAAATTTATCTTCCCTCACCCTCCTCTGAGTTCTTGCTAGGAAGGCACAAAAAAAACCAACCAAACAAACAAAAGATATCAACAGATTACATAAGCAGCCAATTAAAGTCTGATAGCGAAGCATCACTCATATCAAGTTTCGTATACACCTAATTTTATTTAATCGTTCAGTAAGGGGTCCATAGTGCTGTTTCTATCAATAAAATTGTAAATTTATTTTTATAATAAAAAAAATTATAAACAAATACCGGTATCTCCTGTGATTAATAATAAGTATTGCCTTAATTAATTTTTTTTTTTAACTTTACCTTCCCAATGACTGCTGCTTTCCCACCTAAACGTGCAATAGCTACAGCAGGATTTGCTCCTTTGCCACCACATCCGGGTACGATCTTGCATCCTGGGAGCGACTCTCCTGGCTTTGGCATACGTGGAATATAACTAAAATCAAGAGAGTGTATATAATTTATTTTAAATTTTTAATTACTTAGAATATAAAAATCAATCAATGCATTGCTGGGGCTGAAAAAAAAAAAAAAAAAAAAAAAAAAACGACGAGTTAGGCCATTATATTTTATTATTTGCCCGTAATTAATATAAAGGCTATTCTGAATTTTTTTTTAAAAGAACTCCACACATTTAAAAATTTATTACATCAAAGCTATTGAGAATATAGACACACCACATACGGATTCTTAAAGAAAAACTCTTGAAGTTTATTGTGACACAGTTAAAGATGTTCAATATGCCCCCCTGTAGTCGAATTCGTCCCAAACCCGCATTAACATGTCTCCATCAATCCCATGTATCGCTACCGTAATGTGTTCTTTTCTTTCAGCTCGTCTAGGTCACGGGGAAGGGGTAGGGTGAAGACCTTGTCCTTTACACACCCCCATAAAAAGCAATCACAGCGGTGGATTGGTCGAGCAAACAATAACCTGGAACTTGCAAAGTGGCCACCGCAGAGCCACGATCTCGCACCTTGTGATTTCTTTTTATGGGGGTGTGTAAAGGACAAGGTCTTCACCGTGACCTAGACGAGCTGAAAGAACGCATTACGGTAGCGATACATGGGATTGATGGAGACATGTTAATGCAGGTTTGGGACGAATTCTACTAAAGAGGTCATATTGAACATCTTTAACTGTGTCACAATAAACTTCAAGAGTTTTTCTTAAAGAATCCGTATGTGGTGTGTCTATATTCTAAATAGTTTTGATGTAATAAATTTTTAAGTGTGACGTTCTTTTGTAATCACCCTGTATTATTGATATTTTAGAATGCATTCACTTGCCAGAAATGTTTTAACAAACCATATATCGTCGTTGTCAAACCAATATTTGCTATGTGCCAAAATTAAAAGTTTTGAGATATTGATGTTAAACGTAATATTATTTGCTTTCTAAGCATTGAAATGTAACAATTTAATACTGTCACAATAGAAGTTTTTATTTGACTAAAAAAAAGTGCACATAGCAGATATTGGTTTGACAACGACAATATGCAGCCTTTTTTGATTAGGGTTTTTGGCATGCCAATTGCTGCATGCTCATTTGGATCCTTTAACTGGATAAGCTATTTATTATCTGTGCAGGAATTTAATAGGAAAGCAAGCACCCATGCAGCTCAGTGAACTCAAGGAAGCGGAAAGCTATGACTCCTGGCTTCAAATTTGGCTTTTCTTTTGAAAAACTCAAACACAATCAGAATTTATTTATCTAACAGTAACTTCCATTTCCAAATTGATACATAAATGATGTTTTTCACATTTTAAAATTTTGCAATTAATCCATGCATGCTATGTATTGCATTACCAAAAATCATAGAATTTTTTTAACTGTATGAAATATTATAACGAGCTTGTCAAAAAGCCGAACACTGCGTGACATATTTGAACAAGAGTGATCAAATATTTTATTGCATTAAATAATAATAATCATGCAGTACTTTTATTTTATTTACTTAAGATATTATGATCTACTACTTGATATCAGAGATAAACTTTTCTATTCATTAAAGATTTTGTGTTTCTCATTAAACTGTTTTAAGGCAGTTGCACTTGATTTAAAAAAGTATCGAAAAGAAAGGAGTTTTTGAAAGAAATTACTCTAGACACATACCTCATCATTTCGTATACAATCCCTCCAACACATACAATGCATGCCTCACTGCCCATGTGTGTTTCAATTGATTTTAATAAGTTGTAATTATTTATGAATTCTTTACAAAGAATAAAACTGTATATACTCTATTGGCTACAAGTAAACCATATTGGAAGGGATGGGCATGAAGTAAAATTTTTCAGCAGCTTTTAGTTTGGACTCTGAACTAGAAGTCCTTCAAACTGTCATTTCTGATTAGAAAATCCTTGGCCTTGGCATTTCTCCTTGACAACCATTTGTGGGCAGATGAGCATGTGCCAATTAATTAAAGCTTATCTACTGATTGGTTTTTAATTTTTGTTTTGACAACTTAAATTTATAGAATCACAATAGCAACTTTCAAAGAACCTTTTGTATGGAGCTGCAGAGAAAAACAGAAACTATAATATCCCAGTTTCTTTTTAATAATATAATTAATTTTAATATTAAATACTTTTTATATTGCTTGGAAGCAGTAGAAATCAATATTAAAAGGATAAGATATGGTTTGTTGTTTTTAAACCTTCATATACCTCGGCTTCTATGACTGGAAGACCTTGCAAGATTTTTTTTCTTCCTAATTACCTTTATTAAAAGTTGAACTCCAGTGCCCCTATTCTTGAAGTTTTCGTGTTGCAGTCAAACTCACATACACTAACTCACTCGAGTGCTTTCAACTCATACAATTGGTATTCTCCAGTTCAAACTACTAAACGAATTCGACTGGTGAGAGGAAGTACATCATACAGACGAGTTTCGACATCGCCAAGCATCTGGAATCGAGACTATTCATCAAGGACCAATCAAATAATTGGAAACTGTTGTCTCAAGCAGGATAACAAATTCGTCAGCCAATTCCACTTTGTGTGTAGCTCTATATCACTAGTTCTACTCACATGAGTTGACAACGCACATGAGGAGAACAAAAAGCATGTGAGTTAATTTTCGAGAATGCCAATTTTGTCTGATCATTCATATTTGTACCACGTGACGCTCCCAACTCATATGAGTTATTAACACAAAAAATTCGAGAATAGGGACCCAGAAGTTTTGTATAAATCTGTTTGCAGACATTGTATGTCAAGTATCCTTAAAAGATGCGACTCCCTTTAATAATACTATACTTCAAAATGAAAAATCTGAATAATTTGGTATAGTGAATGATATGTTTTTGGTTGTAAAGTTTTTTGGTTAATATTTGTTCAGTAAAATTATTATTTTCTTGGTTAAACCATTTCTTTTGATAATGTTTAAGGTTATGTACACTATTTAAATTGCAAGCAGTGTCACAATATTAAGCCTTCTTTTTATTTTATTATCGCCACTACTCTTCAATATGTTCATAAATGATCTACCAGTAGGACTACTCCTCTTACTACCAGTTTATATGCTGATGACACTACCTTACTGTTTGCTGACTCATCACTCTCACAGATTCAACATACAGTAAATTCTATTCTAAACAAACTTCCAAACGGGAATAAAGATACTTGCATTTAAATATTGAGAAATCAACCTATATAATTTTCCATCAACATAACAAAATATTAGATCTCATAAATTTCACTTTAACTTATAATGATCTTACCTAAAACCTTCCAAAAATTTTAATTTCTTACACAACCTATCATGGGACTCGCATATAAAAAGCCTTTCCTCCACATTAAACGAATGCTTGGGCTTATTTTCCCGCCTCCGCTATCTCCCCCCCCCCCC
>JAHWFO010028035.1:609642-649767 GCA_023313115.1 Rhysida immarginata | reverse complement strand
CTCCCCCCCCCCCCCCAAAAAAAAAAGATTTTACTTCTTCTATATTAAGCACTCATTCAATCCTCTCTAATATATGGAATACAATTCTGGGGCTCTACTACTAAATCGAATATTCAACGTTTACACAGACTTCAAAAATGGTTTGTAAGAATCTACCTATCTAAATATATTACTTATCACCTACCTTTACTCATTACACTTAGCACTTTTCATCCACAAAATTCTAAACAAAAAATTTTCAATATCTCTCCCTTTTAACTTTTATAAACCAACAACTTCCCACTCAAATAATTTACTTAACAATGATTCCCTTCCTAAACTATCAATCAAACATGTTTACCAATAAATACAATAGTATTTCCATAGCCGGATATAAACTATGGGATACTCTTCCTTCCAAAATACGCTCTACCCCCACCCTAACCATCTTTAAATCCAAAATGAAAACTTTTCTTACTAACTCCACCAACTAACATCACCTACAATCTTATGCTCAATATTATAATTTTTTTCTTAATCTATATTCGCTCAGGGAACTAACACATCGGCCACTGGCCATACAGGACCTGGACGAATAACTCTTGTACTCGACATACTTCTTCTTCTTTAATAAATAAATAAACAAATAAAAATACTTACCACATCTCATTAAAAAAATCAAATTGGGCACATACTCGTATACCAATTGTAATTTACATGATCATTAGAGCTCATTCAAAATACAGTGACCATTTCTGAGATTATGTATGTAAACGTAGAGTAAACTTTCTACATGGTTGTTTTCATCAAAAGGTAATAAGACTTTTTTTTTTAGGAAAGAAAATCAGTGTGTGTTGTTAAATGCCCCCCCCCCCCCCAAAAAAAAGAAGTACGGTATCTATTTGCGCCAGTGATAATGATAATGGTCAAGAAACCAAAGAAATAAGTTTTGCGTTGCATATCAATATGGATTACAATAATGTAAAATATTGCCTTTGTCTTCTCACATTTTTATTAGAAAAAGAGGGAAGAATGTACTTTCAAAATGAATCAGGCAAAAATAAATAAATAAATAAACAAACCTCCAGAATAATTGAAGAATTATACAGGGTGATTACAAAAGAACTTCACACTTTTAAAATTTTATTAGATCAAAGCTATTCAGAATATAGACACACCACATACGGTTTCTTAAAGAAAAACTCTTGAAGTTTATTATGACACAGTTAAAGATGTTCAATATGCTCCCCTGTCGTGACACGGCATACATCAATGTGGTAGTCGAATTCGTCCCAAACCCGCATTAACATGTCTCCATCAATCCCACGTATCGCTACCGTAATGCATTCTTTCAGCTCATCTAGGTCACGGGGAAGGGGTAGGGTGAAGACCTTGTCCACGGAAGACAGAGGTGCGGGAATTTCTTGATGCCACTCTCTCACAGCGGTGGATTGGTCGAGCAAACAACAACCTGGAACTTGCAAAGTGGCCACCGTGGAGCACCGACCTCACACCTTGTGATTTCTTCCCCTTGACCTAGACGAGCTGAAAGAACGCATTACGGTAGCGATACGTGGAATTGATGGAGACATGTTAATGCGGGTTTGTGACGAATTCGACTACCGCATTGATGTATGCCGTGTCACGACAGGGGGTCATATTGAACATCTTTAGCTGTGTCACAATAAACTTCAAGAGTTTTTCTTTAAGAATCCGTATGTGGTGTGTCTATATTCTGAATAGCTTTGATGTAATAAATTTTTAAAAGTGTGAAGTTCTTTTGTAATCACCCTGTACATTTTGGATTTGAAGCAACCAGCACTCAGCAATCTTAATACGATATGAATTCATAAATTCTACATCCAAAGTTCTATGAATTTTGAGCATGTTAAGATTTGTGCCAATTTTCTTTTTGCTTCGCATTCGAAAACGTTTTATGATTGTTTAAAGGAGTTAGTATTCTTATGACATTTCAACGGAGTCTTATTCCAACGCAGAAATCGTAAGCATACACGTTTTGCTTTTTTGGATTAATATCGTTTTTAAAAAATACAAGGTGGCAGAAGGATTTGGGCACTCAAAATTCACTTGCTATTACAGTTGAAGCTCGATTCATCGTTATTGTGCGAACAACTGGAAGAAAAAAAAAAACAAAAACATGATAGATGCGGGAAAACAACAGCTGTATGATCATGTATTAAATGAATGAAAACAATTTGTTTTTAGTTTCCGTGAAAACGTTTTTCAAATTTCTCTTTTTATTTTTTATGCTTTCGGTACTGGGAAGCCCAATCGTGAATGAACGATGTGGTTGTTTCTTTTTTTCCTTCATTTATACACATCAGATATTCAAGTAAAGATGTGTAGCAATGGATCACAGATTCGATTCATCAGTTTGTTTTGCGGGTTTACCCATAAGGTAATAATGAAATTTCTTTTAATGCTATTTCAATGATAACGCGCATAAGGGACGCCATGCTGCACATTTCAATTCTTATTCCCCATTAATAATTAATTATGATTTCGCAGTCTTTCTTTAGACATTAAATGGGAATTTTGAAATTTCTTTTCCCTATTCTTTATAAGGAATTGGTCTGTCTCAATATTTTTTATATTTAATCTCAATTCGCTCAATGTAGCGATTAATATTTCTCGTTACAGTGTTATGCTGTATTTAACGTACATTTAAGTATTTCTTTATTTTATTCCGAGAAATATTTTCTTTTGTAATCGAGATCGCAATGCCTATTGCTCAATTAAATCATATTGTATAGAGCATTCTTTTGTACAGAATTTTTGTATTTTATAAATAAATATCGCAATTTTTAAACCAAACTAAAAGTCTTTTAACGAGCCACGTTTACTCTTAAGTTTTGGGGTTCTTTCTTTTAAAGTACCACCCATTAAATTCTATTTATTTTGCTTCCCCCTCTGAACATAATTTGTTAAAACAAAAATATTGGCTAGTGAATTCTGAGTGCATACTTTTGCACTACCTTGCATATGTTAGGTATGTGAAGACAATGCACCCACCAGAGTTATTCAAAATATTCCAAAATTTTATGAATAGACCTCATATTTTCAAACAGATAAGAGAAATTAATTACCAATTTCCAAAACGTTGCATAATAGTGGCAACCATAGCTCCAAGTTGCAACTTCACCCCGACACATTAGTTATCCAGAATTTTTTGATTTACTTCAAGGATATACAGGGTGTAAATGGACGGCATTTCACAAATTTAAGGATATGTAGAGGATGAAACTCTGAGCAAAAAAGTCTAGTCACGTTTTTCGATCTGTGGCTCCATTAAAAAGTTATAGCGCTTTAAAATTCGGTATTGGTAAGGAATATCGGTATTGGTATCGGCCAGGGTGATTCTAAAAGGTCATGCCCAAATGAAAAGGCAGGTAGAGGGTGAAATTCTGAGCAAAAAAGTCTAGTCGCATTTTTCGATCTGAGGCTCCGTTAAAAAGTTATAGCGCTAAGTTAAAAATTGCTCAGCGTCTGTACCAAAATAGATTTCCGGAAGCGACGTCATGAAACTTTAAAGCACTATAACTAGACTTTTTTGCTCAGAATTTCACCCTCTACCTGCCTTTTCATTTGGGCATGACCTTTTAGAATCACCCTGCCGATACCGATACCGAACTTTAAAGCACTGTAACTTTTTAATGGAGCCACAGATCGAAAAATGCGACTAGACTTTTTTGCTCAGAGTTTCATCCTCTACATATCCTTAAATTTGTGAAACGTCGTCCATTTACACCCTGTAAACAAGTTCACATGTCAAAATAAATAGAGTTTAAAAAATATAAGTTTGACTTTTTTTTTTTAATACTTAATTAGTGTATCGTTAAATTACTAAATAATGTTTTTACCATTAATATTTCCAACAGTTTATACAATATTTTATTCGTTTAAAATCACATTTTATTCATTATTGAGAGAAGAGTTCAGGAGGCAGTTCTTCCTTTTTCAGGTAGCTGGTTTGAGTTCCTGGAAACTGAACAGAAGTAGAAGCTACTTTACACGAACGCAAAATTTTTTCCTTCATTGGAAGCGTTGGAAAACACCCAACATAAAATGCTAGAGCTCCCACAAAGGCATCACCTGCTCCCTACAATCAAAATAAATGAAGTTTTGATTCATACAATAAATAATAATAACGTATTTGATTAAAATTTAAAATAAAATTAAATGATACTGATTAATTCAAAACATATCAATAGACCAAGACATTTAAAACGAACTCCTTAGGCCCTTACACACTAATGACCAGTTGCAATTGGGCCACTGGCTGTCTCTCGAGACAAATGTGAAAGACAGAATAACTGCAGTGGCTTTGTGCATAAAGAATAAACAGAAAAGGAGAAAAAGAAATATTGGGTGTATCCCCTACTACGGGAAAAGTATCTAAATGGATTTTTCAGTTCTGTTATAACATCAACAATATTCGCATTACACGGTTCAAATCGCTCTCCTCTTCTATTTTTAGGATAAATCTCTCTACATCGAAATCCACTATTTTTTTTTTGTTGTTATTTTTTAAAAATAAAATATTTTTTGATACGAGCCAAGGGGTAACGACAATGAACAAAGAGACTAAAGAGCAGGAAGGGCTGGTTGCTGATAAGTTACTCCCATAATGTGAATGCGCTAAAAGAAACAAGTCATTCTAGTGGTGCCCAGTTGCTGAGTGAATTGCTCTTAAACAGCCACCTATGTGGATAAGCACAGACTAATCTAATTAGGTCTCGTGGGTGCTGACAACAGGTCAACAATTCATAAGGGGCCTTAACCTTATGACCTCTTACGTACTGTTAACTAGTTGCCAGCAACAGCGGTTGCGAAAAAAGCATGGAATGTCTACCAACTTTCTCGGAAATATTAGGACAGCAAACTACAAGGAATTTGTAGAAGACATGCTGAATCAGTATCAGAAACTTGGCTGCAATATGTCTCTAAATATTCACTTCATTGAAATCTGGATTTCTTCCCTGACAACAGTGGTATGGTTAGTGATGAACATGGTGAATGTTTTCATCAAGATGTCGCATCAATGGAACAAAAATACCAAGGAAAATGGTCTACTTCTATGCTTGCTGACTACTGCTGAACACTCCTCAGAGATGCTCCTGATCAGCTATTTCTATTGGCACGCATTTCGTTATGTAAACAATGGTTTTTGCAGATTACAAAAAAAAAAAAACTAGAGCCAATTTTACATTTTGACAGTCATATTCGTGTTCAGCATAAAAAAACTGATAATAAAAATGACTCAATTTATTTTGATAACATGGCTTTTGTAAAACTTTGTTGACCAGTGTTATCAGTCAAAAATGCAAATGCTTTTCAATTGTTTTCTAATAATTTTTCAAGATGTGTGTTATGAATTTTTATCAATTTAATAAAGTATGATTCTTTTATTAAAATGGTAAGCCTTACTTTGCTTTTAATCCTATTTCTGTTCTAATCTTATAAGATCTTCATCTGACCCATCCTCGCACATCATTTCTTTATAGTGTTAATCTAATATACTCTATTAATCAAAAATACATAAATCGGTCCTTACAGTAGAATCGATGGACTTCACTTTTGGTGACTGGATATGTTCACAGACTTGATTGTCAGAACTTACAAAAATGGCACCGTTTTCACCCAATGTAATGATGACCAACTGACAACCTTGTTCTAACATGTAAACAGCAGCTGCCTTGGCTTCTTCCACAGTCTTCACAGGCAATTTGGTAATCACTTCCGCTTCAGTTTCGTTTACACAAAAAATGCTCGGCAATGTGAAAAACAGCGGATCAACTTCGGCAATGGCTGGAGCAGCATTTAAAATGCTGGTCACTGCGGGATATTAAAATGTTCATCGACCGAAATGGATTTTTAAAAATTAACATTCAAAAAGGGATTGCTACTACTTTACCTTTGTGTTCCTTGGCTAATTTTAATGCCTCTAAAGTAGCATCTAAACTGGTTTCAAAGCCTGTGACAACCACTTGCGACTGCTTGATTAGATCTCTTGCCTTGGAAATATCGTCGGGGGATAGGAGAAGATTAGCTCCACTTACAATAATAATGCTGTTTTGGCCTAAATAAAAATTAAAAGCATCCAAGAGAGAATCTTCAAAAATTAGAGAATCTTAAATTCTCAGTATTGACGAATTTCTGGAAACATAATGTACAGTCAACCCCATCATTACGATTTTCTTAGGAACCGGTATTTTTATTGTGTTATCCAGGAATGAAATTAAAGGAAACCCCAATATGAATTAGGCTGAGATTAGTGTACATATATTACATGTAATCTTTGCTCATTTATTTCTTTAAGAAGCCTCCTCCACATCCTGCGAGTCACTGCCCACATCCGCTTCATGTTCATAGTTCAGCTCTGTGCCTCGCATCACATTGTCAAGATTTGGCGATTCCCTGACAGACCTTTTCCATTGTGCAGGGGTGTGCGCTGAACATCATCTCCTTAAGGAACCCCACAGAAAGAAGTCACAGGGGTTAAGGTCAGGACTGGTCAGTGCCAGCTGAATCCATTGTTGAAGAGGTTTGGAAAACGGTTAGAGATGACCTTGTTGTTGAATTGATGGGTCAAATGGCCACTCACTGATGATGGATTTTTGAAATCCAAAATGTACATCTGAGTCAGTAGGGAAGATATAATGGGAAGATATATTAAGTAATGTATCAATGCATCCTATGTAATGCATCCTATGTATATATGGGATGCGTGCTGTTCGAGAAGCAGGTGGTGGCCACACTAAATATTGATGTGATAAAAGCAGAAATAAACGTACTTTTTGATTATCAACCGCAGAACATTCCACTTAGTTTTGTTTATTTTCCAGACCCCTAGCAAAAGGTTATGCACAACCCTGTATATTAAGTAATATATCAAACAAATCGTAATGGCGAGATAGAAGCGGATATTAATTACTATTTTCTCCAATTGATAAATATGGTGCAGGAAATGAACCATTTTGAAAATGGTTGTAATTGAAACAATGGCACGTGCTCTAATGGTACCCTTATGACACCCTCAAAAATTTTCAATGCTAAGAAATGGCATGTAATATATCAAACAAATTGGGATGATGTGTCATGAATGAATATAATGTAAAATTAATGATAGTCGAAATTGGTTTAAAGGTACGTGTTCAATGATATCTTTATGGTCCAGTGTTAACATAGGGCAGTTTAAATATATTGTTCCGCGAATGGTTTAGTTTAACCTTTCGGTACTTGGTTATGTCATTCCTTAATGGTTTATTTGGTGTCTTACCACATGCTGAGATAAAATGCCACCATCAAAGCAGCTGAGCCATAGGAGCGACACTGAACCTGCCAAGTTGACCGTGGGTGTTATTATCATGAAGGGGAAATGTGAGGAGTGTTAAAACTATGTGCTTCGTTCTTTAAAGAACACAATGCATTATCAAAGATTTGAGAGAAAACATATCGTATTAAAAAGTTGTATTTAATAGAAAAAGCATTCAGGGGAATGGGACCAGGGGGAAAAACATAAAAAAAATCATAATGATGGAGTTAGACTGTAATTAATTTATAAAGGCGTAAGATTTCTTAATAATTTTGACAATGACAGAAACTCATCATATTCTGTTTTTGCTGACTCTAAAATTCTTTTAATTATTTATTGGGATCAGTAATTTTATCTTTTCATCAAATTTCTTTTTTTTTAATTTGAAAGAATTTAACTTTTTTTTTCACATGAATATAACAAAATAAAAGAGAAATTTCACTCAAAACACAATCTCATGTTTTACTTGTACAACTCAGTTACAAAAATATACAATCACTAGACAATTTCAATACATCTTTATTTTTGATGTCATTTTGCTCAAAAATGAACGGGAAAATATGAACAGAAAAGAATGCAATAGATTTAGGATATGTAGAAATCGTTTTAAAAAAAATATCAACAAAATTCATCCATTCATATTGTCACAACAGAACATTAAACATACTTTTAGTCCTTCAAAAATATCCAATCACCCAGACTGCTGTTTCAAAAATTTCCAATCACCCCTCAAAAAAATGGGAAAGTTTTAGCGGACTGCAACTTAATTTGCATTTTTATGTTATAGTAAGCTTAATCAGCCAACTTGCATACAAAAAAAAATTTCTCAGCTTCCCTATGATTATTTTGGGACTCAAATCACATGCTACAACAAAGTGGGGCGAAGTAAAGCAACCAGTAATGAAATACGCAATTTGATTGTTGACAAGCACTTACAGAAATATTCTGCTCGCAAAATAGCTATTGAATTAAATATATGTCAAAGTGTAGTTGTTGAAATCATTAAAAAATGGAGAGAAACAGGAAACTCTTCCGCAACTAAGCAAACTGGTTGACCAAGGAAAACATCAAAAAGGCAAGACAAACTTCTTCCAAGAACATTGCGGGGCAAACAACATGTCACCACATCTGAAATCACAATTGACTGGTGTGAAACAACAGGAGTAGATGTCTCAAATGCTGCTACAAGGCGATAGCTGAAGGAACAGTGTTACGGATTTTATACTGCAAAATTCAAACCTCTACTGTCACGTCTCCAAATGCTAGAAAGGCTGAATTGATCTAAAGACCATCTTCAATGATCTTCAGAAACGTGGAAAAGTATCATCTTCAGTGATGAGTCTAAATTTACAGTTTATGGTGAAGAAGGTAAACATGCTTTTCATAAGAAAGATGAAACATGTAAGCCAGAATGCTTAAATACAAATGTCAAATTCTTTGACACACTGATGGTATGGGGTTGTATGAGTGCAAGAGGAGTTGGCCAATTGAACTTCGTTGCCTCATAACAGTCAAGGAGTGTTTCAACAGGATGGAGCAGGACCTCAATGAGCTCGAACAACTATGGTGTGCTTTCAAGCTCATGAAGTTGAACTGCTTAAAAATTGGCCACCAAACGGTCCCGATTTATCACCAATCGAAAATCTATGGCATATTCTGAAAAAGGGGTCCGATGGAAGAAACCACGGACCTAAGAGGAATTAAAAGCTACCCTGACCAACCTCTGTGCGAAAATATATTCTGACCAATGTGGGAAATTGATTTCCAGCATGCCAGATCATTTGCATGCAGCAATTTCTGCTAAACGTGTAAATACTAAGTATTGATTGGAAGTTTTTGAAACGGCAGTCTGGGTGATTGGATATTTTTGAAGGACTAAAATTATGTTTAATGTTTTGTTGTAACAATATGAATGGATGAATTTTGTTGATATTTTTTTAAAACTATTTCTACATATCAGAAATCTATTGCATTCTTTTCAGTTCATATTTTCCCGTTCATTTTTGAGCAAAATGACATCAAAAATAAAGATGTATTGAAATTGCCTAGTGATTGTATATTTTTGCAACTGAATTGTACATGTGTCAAATACCTGTTTCATCAACAGTAATAGGCGCAACTCCAGTGCTTGCTTTATTTGTACGAGTGACATGTTCTATAAGAGTACAAAGAGTTCAGGTTTATTCATGAACTTTCAAAATTGCATTGAACTTGTGAAAAATGATAAAAATAAAACAATTTTAAAAGTTACTATTTCAAACACTAACCTATATTTATGTTATTTTTTTCAAAGTTTTTCATGTAATCAGTGCCAAAATAGTCTTCACCTACCTGGAAAAAAAAAGAAATTATTATTAACTACTTATTCTGGAAACTGAAATTAGAATTGTTTATACAGGGTGCATAAGGTATTTGAGGACACACCTTCGTTTGGCTATTGCTGCACTTTAGTAAATTAAGTCCTTTCCGTTTCCAGAAAGGAAAATAGCGGACCATCAAGTAACATAAATCATGAAGAGACATGCAGTAATCGTGGCAATAAAGGCAGAACACAGAGATTTAGAGATATCACAATTTCTAAAGGTCGCAAGATCATCCGTCCACAAAGTGCGGAAGGAGCTGGAGACCGAAGATGGCAATGTTTGCACCAGTAGCAAAGCGTAAAAAGCATGCCTCACGCTCTGACATCATCAGAACACCTGAATTTATTCAGCAAGTGCAGCAGGCCATCGATGACAATCCCAGAACATCCATGAGGTCAGTTGCCAAAGATCTCCATGTGTCGGAAGGAGCAATCAGAAATGTTGTCCATGAAAATATCAGATATCACTCGTATGTTATGTGAAGAGGTCAGTTTATGACAGACAAAACGCGGGAAAACCGCCTACTCAGATCGAAAAGGCTCTTCACAAGCTGAAAAATCCGTGTGAAGTTGATTTGCTGTGGATTTGGCCTCCTAACTCCCCTGACTTGAATCCGTTGGACTACTAGGTATGGAGCGTTGTGGAGAGAGAGGTCAATGAACACCCCCATAACACCAAAGATAAATTGAAAGCTGCCACTGTTCGAGTGATGACCAATATGAACCATGAACCATTTGATTCGCGCATGTCGACGGTTTCGATCTCGCATTGAAGCAGTTATAGAAGCTGAAGGTGGATTCATTGAATAGCCATATAACAAGAAGGTTTCTTGTGTATGCTCATGATATGTTTCGATAATAAAGTTATTATCTCAACTTAAATCTCTGTTTTCTTTCTTGACGTGAATCTGTCTTCAAATACATAAAGCACCCTGTATTATCACTTTGTTCATTGTGATCAGCAAATTTAGATGATTGATGCACTAGTGCAATAGATGATATGGCAAAGCTCTTCTATGAAACTAATGCAATTGTTCAGAAACTGCTCAATCCTTTCCTTATTTTTGTTCAAACCTTCACTATAGCCCATTCCTTTGCTTCCTTTTCCTTCTGTTACTTTACAAAGCAGCAAAGACATCGACAGGAGTCAGCAATGGGAATTTTTTATTATTATTCTATAAACAGGTTGCTTCAAAAATACTTTTACAAACTTTTAGGGGAGGTAGTATGGGTGATTCTAAGCAAAAAAAAAGTTCATACGAACTGTTGAGATATTGTACATTTATATATGTGAATGAGTAATTGTATGTAGCGCCATCTATTGTAAAAACAGCATTTAAAAAAGGCAGCATAAGGAATGCTGGGATTCTCTTTTTGCATTACGTTGTTGTTGTTGTCTGAGAAGGCATGACATAAAGAAAGCGTTCTTCCATTATGTAAACAAAGTCTCTTTTATTTATTGCTCATCTCTCTTCCACCTATTTTAATTAACACGAACAATGGTCCGAATTTGAACGCTAACTGTGGTATGAACAGAAATAAAAATGCCACCACCAAGATCAACATGTTAATAACGCAGGTTCTATAACATCTAGGATGATGAAATTTAGGGGAATAATAGGGTGCATAAAACTGTGTATACTGTTAAAATTTGATCCAATTCCGAGTAGTTTCTGAGTTACGCACTCAAAATTGTAACACGTGCTGGTTAGTACTCGCATGTCAGCACTGGTACGATTTTGAATGCGTAACTCAGAAACTAGTTGTTGGAATACAATCAAATTTTAACGGTGTACACAGTTTTAGATACCCTATTACTGCTCCAAAATTCATTATCCTAGGCGTTACAGAACCTGAGTTATTAACTTGTTGATTTTGGTGGTGGCATTTTTATCTCTGTTCATATCTCAGTTAGCGTTCAAATTTGGACCCATGTTCATTGAACTTTTTTGCTTAAAATCACCCCCTAAAAGTTTGTAAAGTATTTTTGAAACACCCTGTATAATTTGGTTAAGAGATAAATTTGTTTGTTTATATTCTTAAATCCACATACTCTACTTTGATTTTTAATTTTTCACCAAAAATTTTAAGAAGTCAGCCAATAATTATCGGTAATATGTTCTCCTTCACTGTTCCATTAGTTTGTCAATGCCTCGACAACAAAAATCACTGGGTCTTGACTCAAAGAATTCATTGAGCAGGTTTTCAGTTACATGTCTTTATTAAACAAAGCATCTCACTACTGTTGAGCAAATGTTCCAATATACTTTGCTTTTCCAATGGACACCCACAATGCTATTTTCTTAATATCGATACTCTGTCTAGTATGGGGTGTCTTGTAGTCTTCTAATACTATGTTCGTCTCAGCCTTGTTCACAATGACCTCTTGATCACAATGTAGTGCTTGCATTGGTTACCAAATTGCATTTGAGAAAGGCTAACCGTGACCGCCATGTTACGAGTACATATCAAACATTTTGCTCCATGATCATGGCATTCATCGTAATTTTGCAATTGTAATCTCATGTGGTAACATCATTTCCCTTGGATGCAGTGAGAACAGAAAATGCTTGGTTAGCTAACCACGATTCAGTAACAGGTACATCACATCTGGACGACAGTCAACTGGGCAACATCAACTGGACGATAACCAAATGGACAACGAAAATTTTATAACTTTAAAAAAAAAAAAACTACTTTACTTTGACAGTCTATTCTTTTTTTTTAAATTCGAGAATAAGATGAACAAAATAAAACCATGTGGTCACCATTTGTGTAACTAGTGCACATAGTAAACCATCATACGTCCTCTTCTTTCATTCAAAACCCTTCCCACATCCTCTAAACAACCTCCACTTCAACAAGCACACCAATGGCAACTTCAACCCCCATCCGCCACACGGGGCCCCTCCTCATTTTGATAGAGTTGCTACTGAATAGCTTAACATGCACTTCCCTAACAAAAGGATTGGGCGCAATGGGCCCATAGCATGATTACTATGGTGTGTCTAAAAACTCTGACCGGTCGTGACCAGTCAAAGCCCGTCACAAAGCTCATTTTGGAGCCATCAGTGACTGACAAGAAATTTTGACTATGTCCGATCAACGTGGGAACGATACAGGCATATGTAGCTGGCTTTATTCATTTTAAATTTTCTCCCGATTAGGACGACCCTCGATTCATAATGCAACCGGCCGCGCTAATTGCGACTGGTAATCCAAAGCCGGTCGCGATTAGCGCGACCGGTCGCATTATGAATTGAGGGTCATCCGAATCGGGAGAAAATTTAAAATGTGGGTATGCCTGCATCGTTCCCACGTCGATCGGACATAGTCAAAATTTCGAGTCAGTCACTGTTGGCTCCAAAATGAGCTTTGTGACGGACTCAACAGTGACTGAACTGTTGACTCCAAAATTTTGCGACCAGTCGGACTTTTAGACACACCCTATCTGTGGGGATTACCTCGTTCACCGGACCTTAATCCACTGGATTACTATCTGTGGGGGCATTTGAAACAAATGGTGTACACAGTGTCCAGATAGATGCACGGGCACAATAGTGGCCAGAATGATAGCATAGGCTGACGAAATTAGACGTGATCATGAGGTAATGACAAACATATACGAGTCACTTATTCGACGATGCAATGTCTGCATTCAGTCTCAAGGGGGCCACTTTGAATATTTCTTATAACTTGAAAAAAAATAAAAATTGGACCCATGTTAATAGGACTTTTTGTGTTTACCTTGACCTCTATAATACCCCCTTAAACTGTTTTGCACACGATTTGAATCACACTGTTTACCCCACCCTTCATCTGTTCTTCCCCCAACCTATTTGGTTATAGGGGGCAGTTGGTTTCACCCCGGCCGGTTACAGGAATCGCGACAATTCAGTTTGCGGATTCAGTTAGTAATATTTATTTTATTTTGATTAAATATTAGGTTGTTTATAGCTTCCTCATTGCCACGCCCACTCTACTTGTATGTACCCGTGTCAGTATCATTATCATCTAATACCCGTTTAAAAGACTGGAGTAGCAATGATAAGACATGTTTCTAAAAGGACTTACAAGGAAGGAGGTGCGCTAGCTTATCTTGTGCCTAGCTTATCTTACCTTACCTTGGCGATGACGGCGACGCTGGCCCCCAGTCGGGCGGCCGCAACGCTTTGGTTGGCACCTTTGCCTCCGAAACCGATCGTGAATTTCGTTCCCAGCAGAGTCTCACCGGCTTTCGGGAGCCTCGGAGCATAGCTGAAAAAAAAACAACAACGTGCGAACGTAATAAGAGGTTTCACCATCATCTTTCATTTGATGACGATCACTCAAATGATTAGGCTCACCTGATGAGATCGATCATGCAACTGCTCACGACGACGACGGTAGCGGACGCATGGTCGGCGGCGGTGGTGGTCGCCATCTCGTGAAAAGTTTAATTCGATTACGGGACAATGAAGGAAAAGTCGCCTTTCTTGAGATCCGAATCTTCTTTTATCTTGGGGAGTGGGCTTTTGGAGTGCCAGGGACGATAAGAAAGACTACGACGACCTCGTCTCTTGATGATTATGTAAAGGCCCGCCCGCCTTCCTGGTTATCGCATTTCATGCGAGGGATGAGTTCATTAAGCCTTTGTATCTAACTAACAAAGACGTAGTAAGCCTCCTTCTCCTTTTAATCACTTGCTTTCTTATCTACTGATCGATAATCTTTCAAAACGGACTGAGAACACTTCTTCTTTTGCGCAGCCGAAATGGATCGCAGGTTCTCTCACATGCAAAGCCAGCTTCGCAGAATGGCGCGTTTTTTTCCTTTTATTTCTCATTCAACCGTGAAACGTTCAGTGATAACCATTGCAGCTTTTAGTTTATTGTAAATTCTTTAGATGCTCGTTTAGTTTTATTGATTTTACACAGAGAACAAAGTTGAGACTGAAAAAGAGCTCCCTCTGCTACTCAAATG
The DNA here is from genome assembly GCA_023313115.1 of Rhysida immarginata. Lineage (NCBI taxonomy): Eukaryota > Metazoa > Arthropoda > Chilopoda > Scolopendromorpha > Scolopendridae > Rhysida > Rhysida immarginata. Next base: position 635,128 of record JAHWFO010028035.1, on the reverse strand, counting down.
TAGGCCACGAAGACCCTGCTACAAGTTGGGGAGGGGGGGGGGTGTGCATGTGTGTGGAATAAACCAAAATATCCAGTCTTGTATTTGAGTTATGTATCTAACAGTTAAGTATCTAAAAGAAATAAACACTGCCGTAATGATTATAATTCTAAATTATTAACAGTATGTATAGTTAAAAAAAAAATTAACAGGGATGGGTGAAAGTTCTGCAAACCTTAATGAACATAAACAAAAAATATAAAATTTTTAAAACTCTGTAATTGTCATTTTTATATAAGGGTTTCTTTAGCTCTCACTTCTCTGATGTCACCTATGCTGAGGGTATACTTTCACCGACATTACGCACTTTTTCTCGTAGCACAGTGTCATAGTGTCTATCTCGATCTTTCACTCATTTTGAACTTTCAGTTGTACTTGAAGAAAGAGCCTTATGACGAAGGAGTACCTACAGCTTCAAGCAGAACAGAAAATTCCAGCAGACATTTAGCAGCAACTACAACAACAAACCCTCGTACAAAGTCCGCATGTTCGCTCCAAATAAACAAACCCCCTTTACTCTCTTTCACTTGCCAATGTTTTCATTTTGAAGTTTAAGTATTCCGATACGTAATGACTGCCACCTACGAGGTGTGATTGGAAAGTTTTAAGACTGGGCTTGTAATTCGCAAATGGTAGTACTTACAGGCTATTGCGATGGATCTCCTTCAAAGTAGTTCCCTGCTGCCTGAACACACCGATTCCAACGGTGTTTCCATTTCTGGAAGCATTCCTGGAAATTATCTTTCGTGAGTGTGTGTAGAACTCACTCTGTATTTTCCTGGATGTCTTCAATGGAGTCAAATCTCTTCCCTTTCAGCGACATTTTTAATTTCGGAAACAGTAGAAGTCTGCTGGGGCCAAATCAGGAGAATAGGGGGGTTGCGGTAGCACAGGAATGTGGAATTTGGCAAAAAGTTCCTGGATCGAGAAAGCACAATGCGCCGGTGCGTTGTTGTGGTAGAGGACTCGCGACTTGTCTTTCCACAGGGAGGCATTTTCCTCCGCACGGTTTTATGCAAACGCTGAAGGATACTTTTGTAGTAACCCCTAGGCTCTGACATTGATCTCCAAAAACTGTTTGTAAGAGTTTTAAAGTCTCCAAAGCAGAATTACCGGTTTTAACAAAAAATTTGACACAAACATGCTGTTCCTAGTTTTCATCCATTTTGTGCGATTCAGAATCCGCCACGACACAAACACACACGCCCGCACTCAACAGGTAGTTACGCTCTACTGAACCAAGATATCGCAGTGCTTGTTTCAACACGCTTCAAGGACACACCAAGCCACTGCTTCCACGCTAACTGGCAATTTCATGTGCTCCTCTCGAGCAGTGGTGCCACCTGTCTTAAAACTTTCCAATCACACCTCGTAACAAGGAGACAAGAACAGAGTTTAGCTTCAAAACAATTTGGTCAAAATGGCCCAGTTAATAAGACCCAGTCAAAGGCTTGCCCCGTATGTTTTCCTCATACAGACTTTAAAAACCTTTTGGCTTTAGTGCTTCACTTGTTTATTCTGCCACGTTGTACTTATTTACTTTTCAAGCCCATCAGGGTCTTGGGTGCAGCTATGGAGGGTCTGTCCTGTGATCGCGATCTCCTGCCATCAGCACATCATCATTAGTTATACCCAAGCGACTCGAACCCAAATTCTCCATATAGTCCAGCCACCTGGTTCTAGGCCAAACTCTTGGTCTCTTTACCACTGGATAGGAAAAAAAGCAACTTGTAGGAAGGCAGTTTGCACCATCCATATCACATGGCCATACAAATGCAAACGAGACCTCTCAAAGTGGAGAATTAGCAGCTCAACTCCTGAAGAGTCTGCTGTGCGCCTCTATCAAGTAGGGTAACGTCTGTCACACCTCTCAAGAATTTCATTTCGGCAACTTGCAGACATGATCACACTCTTTCAGTCTTTATCCAAAACTCTTAAACCATAAATGAGATTGGGGACACAGATAAGAGTTGAATACAGAGCTCGGCTTTATTTTGCCACTCCTACATGGATTGCAACAGTTTACGTCCGACACGGTCTCAATCACAGAAATTTTCATCTCAGCTACAAGTAATCTTGTGTATGTTAAAAGTCGATGCAAGAAGAACTTCTTGTAATAGAGAAATAATTTTTTAATATTATAATTTTTTCCAAATTACCATTTGATGCTGTCACATTTGAAACAATACGTGTACCTGTAAAAGAAGGGAAACCCTCTACCCACAAAGACGACAAGATAAGAAATATTTATCTGGAATTTAATATCACCGACATCACTATACAAAGGAAAATGAAAACACTTTTCCACACACAGTTTAATAAGGATATAATACGGTACTTTTGTACTTTTCGTTGGCAAAGCCAACTTCTTCAGGATCTGAAGACAGACTACACAGTAAAATATTATGAATACAATATATCTAAATCATTACAGAAAAGAACCAATCAGATAGGGTCCAATCAGAATAAATACAGGGCAAGTCAAAATGATGGACCCAATTTCAGCGATGTGAGACATGTGCTTCGAAAGGTTGACTTTCATAGTTTAAGTTTCCATGCAGTGTTTTCACTTTACACCACAATAGATCAGCAGAAAAATAGCTTCGATTGGAGAACAGAGATTGTTCAGTGCTTGACCCCACGTGATTTCTTCCTGTGGGGGTTTGTCAAGGATCATGTGTACGTACCACCACTGCCAACAACAATGGATGACCTGCATGCTCACATCACTGCTGATGTTGACCGCAAGATACTACAAAAGATTTGGCAGGAGATAGACTCTTGGCTTGATGTGTGTTGGGTTACACAAGACGCTCACATAGAACACCTGTGATGTGAAATGTGTTTGAAGTTTTCACAAAGTAAACTTCTGAAATCAGGTCCATCATTTTGATTTGCCCTGTGCAGATAAAGAATCAGGATTTCATGAAATTTCCAATTGTCATACAATCAGTAACATTCATGCTACTATCGAGGACAAACACGGGAGGAAAATTTCTGCAAGAATTAAGGAACATCAGAAGCATCGAGTTTCACTGACCACATCATTAATTGTAAACACAACTATGATCCAAATTTAGTTAAGATCCTCCATATTTCCCAAGATCCAAAATTATTTATTGAATAGTCAGTCTTCAGGCTTTGCCAACGAACTATACATACTTACGTAGCAGTTGGCGCAAAAAAGTTGTTAGAAAGTTTTTGTCACTCGAACTATACATACATACATACATACGAACTATACATACTGTGGTTTAATCGTATGTCGTAAACTAATTTCCTTGTGATATAGCATGTGTTTATCGTAAAGAAATTTTACGAAAATGCCGGAAGTGCTGTGGTGAGATGCTTATTCGACAGAACATTTGGTCTAAGAACACCACCATCCAAAGTGACCATTGCACGGTGAGATTACAGAGGGTTGAGTACATTACAACTAACGATTTACATATGTTAATTTTCCAGCCAGCTGGTTGACAGGGCTACATGGTCGTAAGGAGACATCGCTTCATCATTCATCGCTTTAGACATCGTTGTATAAATGCTATCTGGGAGAACGCTGCCAAAAATCGATAGATATTGGGAAGGATATACAAATGCACTTTCTGACGCAAAGTGGTCCTATTCCATGATTATAAAACAATGCAAATCCGGGGGTCTCACCATTTCGAAGGCAGGAATCTGTAACATACTAAATAAAGACAGAAAAACCGCAATACCAGCAACATTGGACCTTCAAGATAACGACCCACTCCAAGCAGAACACCAGAGGCTGTAGCCAAAGTCAAGCGTCTGATCTTTGCAGAAAATTCCAAAAACTCAAAAAGCTGCCACAAATAAGGTAGAGGTATCACAGTCAACGGCACGCAACATAATCCATAAAAATCTCCGACTGGTTAAGTGTCTGAAACCTTGTACGGGTACATCAGGATAAAGCTGCAATCACATGTCCAAGTCAACGGTCGCCCGTTTGCGAACACTGGAACAGGAGACGGGCTTACATTCAATTTCGCTTGAAGACATACCCATGAATTATTGCGGCTTTGGACTGCTGGAACATACCCTTGGAATAGATGACCCTGTACATTGGACGGTCTATGGAAAGCCTATGAAGAGGGGTGGGAACAGATCGACTTAAATTCTCTGCGGCGAAGTCTTAATGAATGGAAACAACGATGCAGAACCATATTTTGACAATGTGGACACCAGATAGAACGTCACCAAACATGGTGGCGGGCTTTCTCATAGACTTATGATGCTCACAAATCGTTTAGTTGTAACGTACTCAATCCTCTGTACAGTACAGAACTGGTCATCACATTTTGGCTTTAGTTCTAACGTCAGTGCTTCCATTCTGAAATGTAATGAGAGACATCAATGAGCGAGCTATAGAATGTTCAAAACTGCAATAGAACAGTATCACAAAGAAAATTATTTATGGCGTATGATTAAACCACAGTAGACAAAAACCTTCTATCGCCTTTTTTGCACCATCCGGTATTATATCCTTATTAAACTGTATGTGGAAAAGTTTTTTCATTTTCATTGGTATAGTGTTAGTGTATCCACAGTCTCTGGCATACTGTTTTACCTAATCACTCACATCTTTGTGAGTATAGGCTTTTCTTTCCTTTACAGGTAATTCCATACCACAGTTCTTTCTTGTAATTTATTATTAACACTGTTTAGATCAAATGGTAGAAAGTCCCATATCAGTGTTAAAGGTATATTTGAGTCTGCCTAAACTTACCGATACCTAAAATTTCCAAACTTGGATCAAAGTGCAATAATAATGAAACGTGATGTACATTACAAAAACACTCTTTGTACAGTTTATTTACAAGTGATATACAAGATTGTACAAATATACATTTAAACTATGATCATACATTTTGTTTTCTTGAGGCACAAATTCATCAGTTAAGACATGATTCTGATCGTTATGGTATGAAAGGGTCAGGGAGGCAAAAAGGGTCTAATACAGATCTGAAAAACAAAACAAAAAATAAAACAAAAACAAAACTAATTTAACAATGAGCAATTAAGAATTTCAATTAAATCAACTACGCAAAGCAGTTTTAAAGAAAGCCTTTGGTTTTTTGCAATTTCATTTTGTTAAATAGAAAAAAAAAACGTTTTCTTATGTCCATCATCATCATCATCATCATCATCATTAAGAGAAAAACAACCGTCAGTTGTTGAATATTTTAACGCCAACAACAGTCAATTTAATTAATTAATTTATTTTTATTATTTTTTTTCCCGTGGGGAATAGAAAAAGTAAAAAAGTTTTCCCTGTATATTTTGCAAACAATAAGGTGTGTTTCAAATTTATACGGACATTCAACAAAAACAAAAGTGACATAGTTGAGTTACCAAATAATGAAATAAATTGGAACTAAATAAAATATTTTTATGTGGAAATGATAACGAATTACTCTTTTGTATTCAAATTTTTACGGACAGGTCCATTTTTTCAAGGAAAAACCAAACATACTCCACAAGTTATTTCAACCTATTTGAAAGATGGGCAGGAGTACAAATTTAACAGAATACAAAAAAGATTGATGCTCGATGTCAGAAGGGAAGTCTATGCGGTATATTGCTGCAACTGTTGACAAAGATAAGTCCACAATGAATGACTATCTGAAACAGAAAACCAAAAAAACTTCAAAGAAGAACCCTGAACCAACACCAAAATTAACTGTTCGAGATCACCGACGCATCAGAAATGCTGCATCCAACAAGCAAACGTCTGTGCGAAAACTTCAGCGAGAATTACAGCTTTCTTGCAATGCCACGACTGTCTGGCATTCCATAGCAACATCATCCACAATCAAGTATGCCAAAATGAAGACGCAGCCTCCGCTTTCCACAAAGCACAAATCTGACGATGACCTGGAACGATGAATGGCTTCAGGTTCTTTTTTTCCAATGAAAACAAGTTCAAATTGGATGGGCCTGATATTGGTCACATTAGTTTTATTTATGAAAAGAAAAGGCCGTTTTCTCAAAGCGCCAAATGTGAGGTGGCTCCGTCATGATCTGGAGGCATTTGGTTTCGACAGTATGTCAATGTTGGCAATCATCGATACCAGGATTAACAGTGAACAGTACCAGGAGATGTTAGCAGAACATTTGCTTGAAACTGGCCCACAAATTTATGGAACTGAGTGGATTTTCCAGCAAGACAATGTCCCCCATTCTCAGCTCACGGGCTACAAAATCTTGGCTACAGGAGAACTCTGTTAAGATGATGACTTGGCTGGCCCGTAGCGCTGATCGAAAACATGGCAGGGAACGTGTACTTTGATGGACCGTTCGCAACTGTTGCTGACCTTTGTTCGAAATCAAAGATATCTGGTACCTCTGGATCCTGAAATCTTGCAAAAACTTATTCTAACGATGCCATCGCGGGTATACGACATGATTCGCTTAGGAGGAAAATTCACTGGGCACTGAGGCAACGACTTTTTATGCAAAACAAGCCTATGTCCGTGTAAATGTGAAACGGTCACTTTTGCAGAAGTTACAGTTTGTTTAATATTTTTGTGTTTTTGTAAGCATCATGCAATGTTTTTGCTTTTCTTATTCACAAAAGGGTAAATTTCTTTCATTTGTATAATAATTTAGTAACTAAACTACGTCACTTTTGTTTTTGTTGAATGTCTGTATAAATTTGAAACACACCTTAAATTGCATAAATTTAATAAGGAGAACTGTCGACTCAAACATCCAGCATTCTAATCGTTTATTTATAAAAATTTATTAAAGATAATAAACAAAAAACAGGTCCCTTTTGGAACGCTTCAATAAAAGAAGAAAGGGACGAAAGAGGTCTGTGAGCGAGAAGGAGGATTTGGGCTCGATGATCCGCGCGTGTGACTTTTGCTTATGATGCAAAAAAGAATTTTTTAAATAAAGGCTAAAACAATAAAAGATTTTGAATACATGCCCAAATATAAACAAAGCAGTTTCTTACGAATATATAATTTAACGCTTATAAATATATAATTGTCTTTTATATTATGTACAAAAAAAGAAAAGAAACAAGAAAGAAACCAAAAAAAAAAAAGGTTTATCGTCCTTTGCTTCTTATTCCTTTAAAATGTTCAGTTCGTATCTCCTGAATGTGTTATTGACTTTGGCACATCACAAATCCACTGATTTTTAATAAATGTTTTTAATAATCAAGGCAGGATGAGTATCACATCAGTTTACCTTCATGATATGCTCCTTTGTATTTCATCAGATACTCAGGCCATCAGGAGTTACTTAACGTTCTCGGTTTTGCAATCGGTCACTGTGAATCTTCCGTTAACTGAGTGGACTGCGTATTCAAAATCTGTGCCCGAGTATCTGCATCCATTGTCAATAGAGCTTGAACCGTTTCTAGTGGAAAACTTTGATCCGCAGGCAATTGTAGGGCAGTCGTCGTACCGTCTGAATTTTGTAAAATAACCATGTTAGAAGGTAATATTGCGTGAGACGACAATTCAGCGAGATCCGTCAACCCTTCTAAATGACCTGCATTGAGAATCTGTCCGTCTTGTATCATAACTTGCCGTATCACCTCTCCGTCTTCGCTGCTTTGGCAAATGACTTGCCCTAAAATTGCTTGACCACTTCCGTCTTGAAGCGTCGTTATTAACTGACCGTCCTGGGTAATAAACTGAGATGTCCCGTCCTCTGTCACGGGTAATCTTATAATCCCGTTTTCATTATCTTCGAGGGAAATTGTTGCATTTTCGGTGCATACTAATTGCATTTGATCCACCAACTGAGTCTGTGTCTCCAAATTTACCTCTTGTTCTTCTTCATTAATGACACTAACAGGCAGTTCAGTGGTTTCACAGGCAAATTCTGTCTCTTTCTCGTTAGTTTCGGATTCAATTTCTTGCATCACGGTATCATTGTTCACAAAATCACCCTCGTTGGCTACTGCTATCTGTTCGATTTCATTCGATCCGTTTTTATCCTCTGAATTCTCTGTAGCAGCAGCAGCAGCATCTGTTTCCACAAGAAGGTTATCGAAATTCTCTTGCGGAACTGCGTTTTCTTCTTCGGTTTGCTGCGTCTCAGTCGTTACAGCGACATCCGAACTCGAACATATAACATCCATAGATTCACCCCCGTTTTCTTTGTTAGAAATGTTTTCTGGCTCTAACGAGGCCCTTAAAGACTCAAAATCTAACGTAGCTTCTTGCCCTTCTTGAAGAATTTCTTCTGGCAACATTTCAAATTTTTCACTTGCAGACGATGAAGCGGGGGGATTCGATGGTAATTTATCGCCTTTGGTATTATCACAATTTTCCAATTTGCGTTTTTTAAACGGCGAGTGAACTACCATTTCCTCTGGTGCCACAACTTCAACAGTCCGACGTACAGTTTGATTTCTTCTGGTCATTTCACTCGGATCGGTTGTTAACATTTTATAACGGAAGGAGAAATTCTCATCTAACTTGTTCTCCTTAATTTCATACAGACCAGAAGATATCTTCATTGCTTGAGCAAGGTCAGCATTCGAGATCTAAGAAAAAATTTTTTGAGATTACATCAAAAGTCACATTAAAAAAAATAAAAAATTAATTGTAATATTAAATTATAGGGTGCTTCTAAATTATCTCCCATATTCTACATGTTTATTACTCAAAAACTATTACAGATTTTAATGTGATTTTTTTTTTTATTCACAAAGAAAAGCTCAAAAAGTTTCTAAGCCTCGCGCAAGTTGATAACGAAAAACGTGGTTGGCGCGTGGTACCATTGTTGGCACGTTGTTCCATTTTTCGTGAGACAAAGTAAACAATGGCGAGTATTCAAGAAAAAACTCAATGTGTGTTTTGGCTTGCGGAATTTAAGTCGATGATTACAGTTCGGAGAATGTTCAAAACAAAGTTTAAAAAGGATCATCCAAATCATAAGTCAATTAAGCTATGACACAAAAAGGATGCCTGTAGACCTTCAGCGACACCACAGAGAGTAGAAAAGGTCAGGGAGGCGTTCGATTGTAGTCCCCGTAAATCACTTTGCCAAGCGGCTCGTCGACTGGATATGCCAATGACATCCGTACATAAAATAGTGAAGCACCGTCTTCGTCTTACACCTTACAAAATCCAGATGATGCATGAACTGAAGCCAGATGACCGACCAGAGCGCAAGAAGTTTGCTGAGGATATGCTCCAAAAAGTCAACAATGATCCCACGTTCCTCGAGGATGTTTGGCTTTCTGATGAGGCAACATTCCATACTTCCGGAGCAGTAAACCAACACAACTGCCGCATTTGGGGCTCACAAAACCCCTACGTTCTAAGGGAGCATATACGCTACAGCTCAAAGGTTAATGTTTGTTGAGGTTTAATGCATGATCGGACCTTTCTTTTTCGTTACCGCTGCAACCTACCTAGATATGCTGGAGAACTACCAGATTCCACAGGTGGAAGAACTGCAGCCCAGCATAATCTACCAACAAGATGGAGCACCTCCTCACTGGGGCCTGCAAGTTAGTGAGTGCTTTGATACGAACTTTCCAGGACAATGGATTGGCCCCCTCGCTCACCCGATGCGAACCCTCTGGATTTTTTCTTCTGGGGACATGTGAAAGGGGGACATACAAGACCAATGTTGATGACAGTGAACAGAATAATTGAAACAATTGCTGAAATCACCCCCGAAATGCTAGCCCGAACCTGGGAGGAAATAGAATTTCACTTCGACGTACTTCACGCCATAAATGGGGGGGGGGGAGCACACGGAAATTTATTACGGCATGCTAAGAAACGTTTTGAATTTTTCTCTGTGAATAAAAAAAACCCCGTTAAAATCTATAATAGTTTTTGAGTAATAAACATGTAGAATACAGGAGATAATTTAGAAGCGCCCTGTATATTTAAATTAAAAAAGGGGATTTAAAATCTTGAAAGATTAGCAACACAATAAAAAAAAAATACAAAAAAAATGCAAGCCATAAACGAAGCCCTCAAAAACTTCAACAAACATCATAGGCCAGATCCATGTCATGTACGAGGATGGTTCAAAAAGTAAGGTAACAAGAGCTCTCACGGGAGCACAAGTTCCCCGTGCGAATTAAATTCAGTGTCTAGATAGAAGAGACGATCATAGTATCTAAACACATATGGTACATGGAACCAGTTGTGCTATAGCCCTCTAAAACCTCAGAAGTTGACGGATACGTGGTAGGCAATTGAAGTGTGAAGTGTAATAAGCCCCCCTCCCCACCCCATAAGAAGTTCAAAACAACCTTGTAATAAAGTACCGGACACTCCATTTTAGAATAAAATAAGACAAATAATTTTGCGAGACGATGCAAAATTAGACGAGTCCATTTGTGCCCATCATTCCCGAGATAGTGTAAACGTAAAATAGCAAAAAAGAGCAGAAATTTGTGACTTTGCAATCGAAAAAAAATGCTATTCTATTTTCTTTCAAACAAATCCCGTTTCCCGTTCTGCTTGCGTTTGTACGACGATCAAAATGTGCACAGATAATCATTAAATTAGCAAAAGTCAATTTGGAGAAACCATGCTTTTCATATGGACAACTATACGTAGCATGCTCTGGATTGGATCTACTAACAAGCTTGGAAGACCAGCAAAACCTCAGCAGGCATAGCCATCCGTAAAGAAAGGCAAAGAATGTGATTTTCTCAATTGTGGAATGACCGTGAATGCTGGCAGTTATTGTGCCACGCTGTAACAGTTGCACAAGGCAATTTCCATCTCTTTAGACCGTTGAAACAGCACCTGGAAGGTTGCCATTTCAGAGCCGATGATAAAGTTCAGGAAGCCATAGTTAAATGCTTAGATAACCATGGTGACTATGTGGAAAAGTAATTAGATACACTAACTTTGCGTATCTCTGATTTTGTGAATAAACCTTTTCTCTCAAAGGACTTGTTAACTTACTTTTTGAATCATCCTCATAAACATTCCATACTGAGGGTTGTTTTATGTTTATGGTGATGATTGTTAAAACGTGGTAGCACAAGTTTGAAATTTTACACAGAGTTCGTTAACAATCAAACTTATCATTCAGTTCTTCATTTTCAAGTTTGCTGCCAATGCCCTCAAAAACTGAATAGTCCTGGGAGAGTTACGTCATAGCAGTTTCCAATGTGGTTAACCTTATTTCAGAATAAGAGAATAGTGTAAGGCAAAGGTTGTATTATTTCCAAGAATGGTATAACAAAACTTAACGAGTGGATCCAAACAATCAATAGTGAACAAAAAACACACCCCTGTTCTTCCCTTACCAAGGCTAATATTTAAATAATGAAGAGGCTACTCCTTATAAAAAATCCGCCAACACGATAGGTTATTGCAAGCAAGATTGTAACCTCTGTTGCGTCGGTAAACTGCATTATTCGTCAAGACTTGAAATTATAATGCAGTTATAAGGCCCGAATTTACACTTGTGCCAATTGCACAGAGGAACCAACAGCAGATAACTGCATGAATGCTTTTTGGCAGATGACAAATGAAAGAACATAGTCGCCTTGCATGAGACTTGGGTCTATTTATTGAGAGATGGCAAGACACGAGCAAGTTTTTATCGACAACAGGGTGATACAACTCGATTCGACTGGGTGTATCAAAGCCAGGAGAGTCTTCTGAAAGGATTCATGTCTAGCTACAATGGATGTCAGACCACCAAAAAGGTGGGATCTTAAGCAAAGTTAAATGCTTCCTATTATCAAGAAAAGATCTTGGAATACACATATTGTAAAAATATCTCACAGTTATATGACCCTAGGTCCTGGTTACATCTACTAGGACAAAGCATCTTACCGCTAAATCCACTGTCAATACTGTGCTCGAATGGACGGAAACTGGGATTAATGCTAGACATCCCTGTCTAGTCACCTGTTGCCTCTCCCACAGATTTTTGTGGATTCAGTCTCCTTAAAAGAGCTCTACATGTAAGATGTCCGAGAACAATTTATGGATTTTAGAAAGTCTGTCAAAAGGAGTGGGACAGAATCAACCTCGCTGTTCTCTGCCAAAGGCTCTTATAGTGGAATTAAGAAGTCGAGCAATTGCTAGAAGAAAGGGCCATCACAGAGCACAATATGGGATGGAGAAATGGGTTCCAGCAGATTACATTAAATGTATTCTCATTACCATACACTTGAAACAACCCTCTATAGCAGTGATTCACCAGGGGCCGTGGCAGCCAACCATAGTTGAGTTTTCCTATGTGTAATTTTTAATAAGGGGCCGTGGAAAATTTTTTGGAAAATCAGGGGGCTCCGGCTTAAAAAGTTTGGGAACCACTGCTCTATAGTCCTCCCAGAATAAGGTCAGCCCTGGTCATGGTAGTTATTATATCAGTTAGTCATGTCACCATGAATTAGTCTATGTCGACGAGCTCCTTTTCTGGCCCGTAAAATATCTAGACGGTACTCACTCCATCTCCCAAGTGTTATTGAGCATCTCCTGGAAGATTCGCCAGTGCAGTTCAAGCAAGTTTGATTATGATGCAATAGCATATTGCATGCTGGAATCAGTCATGTTAAAGGAAGCGGTTAAAAACTTTGAGAGTTTCTGGGGTTTTTTTTTTTTTTGTTGCAAACTGCATAGAGATAGCTTTTTTAGTTACAATGTTACGAATGTTTATTTTATGGTGGACATATACTACTTAATGGTGGTATATTTATGTCCACCATGTAGTATATTTTTAATAATTATTTATTAATTGGGCCACCAGTGCAAGCTATTCATCCACCATTTTTATTTGGTTGCACGTGCTCTGGAGATTGAATGTGATTGGACAAAGTTCATCCATCATCTGGCAAAGGTGGGACAAATTTCCAACGCTGGTCACTAAAAACTGATTTGCAAAAGTGAATGAATGGAGGAGTATATCCTAATAAATTTGTCACCTGCTGGATCAATGTGCACCAAACTTATCAGGTGACCTTCTTTTAATTAAATTTAATTAGTCTCCAAATTTAAAGTGGAAAATCTATCAAAATTTGTGAAAATTCATTCTAAAGAATTCAATTAAGTATTTTTTCGAATATAGACCACGGCTCTAAACCAAAAAAATCGAAAATTTTAGGAGTGTGGCCTGAAAAAAATTTTTTTTCTGAATTAAAAAATCATTATCGTTAATTTTGGATAGAACAAAAAAAAAGATCGAACTACTTCGTCTTAGCGTCCTACAGTATATTACATAATAATTTTTTTATTTATATAACCTTCTAAATTATTTTTATATTCTTAATGAAACTTTTATTAATGAACTGTGTAAATAATTAGAGTAATCTCATTTTAGTGTAATTCTTCAGCAGTGGCCATGGCTCTATCTACGAACTGCCGACCAATAGCGCGATAGAGCATTCTATGACATCACAACAACTTGGAATAGAGTGGGCTTGAAGGAATCGCCGACAATAACTTCAGCACATGAAGTATAAGAGTTGTACAAATGAAAACAAAAATTCTTTATTTTATCCAAAGTGTATGTAAGGAATTTAAAACTACTCTTCAAATGCGTTAAGGCATTTATCCCACTGTGTAACAAGGCGTGGAATTCCTTTATGGAAGAAGTCTTTCGGTTGCGTGTGGAACCATTCCAAAACCTCTTCCTTCACTTCATCGTCCGACTGAAACCTGCGGCCTTTCACATGTTTCTTGAGATCCCCAAACACGTGAAAGTCACATACGGATAAGTCAGGGCTGTAAGGTGGATGCTGCATTGCTTCCCAGTTGAACTTTTTGATGAGGTCTACCGTTGCTTTTGAGGTGTGAGGACACGCGTTGTCGTGGAGAAGAAGAACTCCTTCTGTAAGAAGTCCAGGACGCTTGCATTGCCTTCAATGTTTCCCCATATCGTGCTGCTTTAACTGTGGTGCCTTTTTCTAGAAAGTCCAGTAAAATCGGGCCTTTGCAATCAATAAACATGGTCAACATCACCTTCCCCGTGCTGTTTGCGATTGCTTTTGATTTTTTCGGGGGTTTGTTGTTTGGACGAAACGATCACTCGCAGAGCTTCGAAGCGCGAGCTATCGTTCTTTCTCACGAGATGCAACCTATTGTTCAATTTGAACGTTGGGTTTGCAATTGCTGAAAACAAAAACTTACGATCCTACACGTCGTCTTTTTTTTTTTTTTCCACATAAATTTTTGTTTTCATTTGTACGACCCTTATACATAATAAAGCGATAATTTATGAATGAAAATATGTGACTGGTTAATTATTGTTCTGAAGGGTTAGAATATTAATTTCATTGTTAGAAAACGATTGAACAAAGGCTGGATAATTTAAAGCCATGAACTCAAATCCACCAATCAGTGATCGATCTACCTTTTCAAAACGTAGAAAGTGTAACAGAATTTTCGTATAAAAATATAGGAAGCAAATATAAGCGTAAATAGGTATGCTATGGATTGGCTGTCAACCAAAAATTATTCCGCTATAACAAAATACTCGTCTACAACTGTGAAATCAGGAGCAGTATATTTATTTATTTATTTATTTTTGTTGGGGAAAGGGGTAATCTTAATTAATAGAAGAAAGAAATTCAACTCTATTTATCGTACAAGACAATTGTGCTTATTTATACAAAATTTATAGTGAAATAGAGTCGAATTACTGCTTGATTTTTTTTTATATTAATAACCCTACCCCCTCCTCAACTGAAATGAAGAGTAGCGTCAATAACATCGGAAGCGTAATGATTTTTGGTCGATAGTCATACCTATATTTGATCAATAGACAATACATATTTTATATTTGTTTCTTATCTTTTTATAGGAAACTTCTGTTACACTTTATACTTTTTGAAAAGGTAAATCGATCGCAGATGGGTAAAAATTATCCGATAAAAACACGGTGGATTTGAGCTCGTGGCTTTAAATTAACCAGCCTTTGTTGAATCATTTTCTAACAATGAAATTAATATTATAAGCCTTCAGAACAATAATTAACCAGTCACATATATTTTCATTCAGACATTATTATGAAATTCACGTGTTAAAGCTATTGTCGGCAATTCCTCAGCCCATTACTGCAAGGTGTTGTGACATCATAGAATGCTCTATCCGCTATACACTTGTTCATTAAAATGAGATTGCTATAATAATTTATACTTTTTTTTCAAATTTTATTTTAATTGTAATCCAGTACGTCCATCCAGGGCCTGTATGGCCAGAGGCCGACAAGTTGGGTCCTTGGATGAACCTGGATTAGCGACTGCTCTGTATGATGGTCGCAGCAGGCCTCGGCCTCCCCAATTAATAAATTTATAAAAGTTTCATTAAATATATAAAAATAATTTAAATGGTTATTTTTTAAATAATAAAATTACTGTCTAAATTACTATTTAAGATATTACAGAACACTAAAACGATGTAGTTTGATTTTTTTTTTTTTTTTTTTTTGACCCAAGAATTTTGTGGCCTTTAAATGGTTATTTTTTCATTCCACTGTCAAATTTGCAGCTGCGGCCTAAAGTGAATGCAGCCAATGCTCTAAAAAATACGGTACTTTACAGTGACTCCCAGAAATAACTTTATTGTACTATGTTAAAAAAGAAAGAAATGAACTTTGCATTTATCTACATCATTATGATGGACGAAAACTTCGATAAATTTTCAAGTTCTATACTGTAGTATCCAACGGTGGGAATGGGTGCAATGTTGGTCTAATCAACCTCTGAATGTTTTTCATGATTTTAGGACACTTGAAATGCCAAAACATCAGTCTATCGGAAATTAACAGCATTAAATCATATTGAGAAAGATACAAGGTGATCATAAAGTCCCTTTACTCAACCAGATATAAATACAGAGGGTCGTTTCTCCTTAACTTAGCAGATTTGGATGACTGTCACCACCAATTATGTTCAATGTGTTTCTCCTGATTCCTGGCAAGATAATTTCCATGCTAGAAGACTTCTTTGCAGGACAATGAGAGCATTTTAGTTCCATACTTCCTTGCACACTTTCCAAAGTCCAGCGATGGTTTTGGAGTGAGGCCTTCCGAGACCCCTTTGAGAAGGCCACAGCCACAAAAGTCCATGGAGGATGTATCAGGTGACTTGACAGGGTTAACAAAGAAGGGTACTGCATGAATGCAGGTCTCTTCTTCCATTTATGTCATGAAATTCTGTGTTGAGTGCATGGTGTGGCTGGACACCTTGTCTTGATGAAAACAAACTTTGTTGTGTGAAAAGGAGAGCAACACCGTAATCTCCTGTGCGTAAAGAGGTTTCAAAATGTTCTCCTGATAGTCATTTGCATTCACCTTAGTGTTTCTCTCCACCCAACAAAGTTGCAACAGTCTTTTTGAGCATACCCTGCCACTACCATGAAGCCATTCGGAAAACTTTCACAACATTTGTGCACCCAATCAGTCCATCCTTTCGCATCTGCTGGATGGTAGGCAATTACACAAACCTTACCACAATCTATGAGGTAAACCCACACTTCATTCGACGTGACAACAAATCGCCATTTCTAGCCTGCAAGATATCCTACATATAGTTTGTATGCATTGTTTTGCATTCACGGATGTGACATTCATTAAGACCATGAACCCTAAATTTAAGGAACTTGCTTACGCCTAAATTGAGTTTAATTATGCAGTTTACCATTGATGCAAATGTTCCTGCCTTCTGAGCTATGGCCTTCTGTGTCAGAGGGTTTCCTGTGCTACCATCTTTCTGTTTTGGCCTTCAAGGGTGAACTAGTTAGGAATGTCCACATTATCTATGTAGATGACCTTCGATAACCTTCGAAATTCCTTCAGTCTTGCACTGTTGCATGATGCGTACGGCACTAAATCCCGCCTTGGAAAGCGCTTGTACATACCCTCTTCAAAAATCATTAATTTTTCTACATCATCATTGCGTTTGTTTCCTGAAAAAATATTTATGGAATGCCCACTGAGACACCACTTGATTTACTTAGGCTCAGGCACATTCCTCTGCCGGGGAGGGGTGTTCAAAATCATCTAAGTTAAAGAGAAATGACCGTTCATAACTCTCAGCTGGTGCAAATGGTTAGAAGCAGGACATTTTGATTACCTTCTAAGAATTCGGCTATTAAACATAACATCACACAAAAATTTCATTAGGACTGAATAAGTACATCTGAGTTATTCAAAATCTTTCAGGTAAAAGGACTTTAAGAGTATCATCCCATACATGAATCCAAAAGTATAATAGCAAATCATAATGGAATGAAAAACTTTAAGACTTTGTTTCTCTGTTTAAATGGATTGTTGATTAAAACACTATTGCACCCAGGTTCACAATTCTTCTCACCTGTAAATATTCTTTATCTAATTTTTGTGCGTCAGGGTCAGGAATCAAAGTGAGATATTCTTGGGCCATTTTCTGAGCTTGCTTCAAGAGAGATTCTAGTTCTTTGCAGATATCCAATATACTAGGTTTCGGTGGCGTCCCTTTCTCACATTTCATTAGAAGAAATTCCCAGACACTAACGACTCGAGCCAAACACGGAAGAACGGTTTCCATTAATTCTTCATTATCACAATGCTTCACCAACTGCAAAAAAGTCAAACAGTTCTCTGATTATAGACAATGAAGAACATAATGACATATAGGAAAATTATTAAATACATTTGTTCAAAGCTAAACATATGATAAAAAATGTTCTCATGGCATGTTGGTGCCAATGTACGGACAGAACCCATGAGCAGAAAATGTTGCACGACAACATCCGTCCGCATAGTACGATCCCTGCACACAACTTCTCAAACAGTTACTGTACACCCTGGATCTGGCACCTGCAGAATTCTTTTTAGTTCCCTGTCTCAAGGGAGTAGTCCTGAAAGGCACACATTTTGATGACATCAACACTTCGAGCGATCCCAAAAGAAGCCTTCATTGACAGTTTTCAGCAGCTTTACAAGCACTGTCTAAAGTGTATTGAGACCAATGGCGACTGCTTTAAAGGAAGTTTGTTTGCATCTTACATTTTCTTTTTTTTTTCTGATACTTTTCACAAACTTTAGACCTGGCAGCAAAAATGCTATCCTTTTGACCGGGTGATTCAGTCAATTTCTGACCATTTCACTCGAATGACGTGCATTAGGGATAAACAATTGAAAGAATATGAGCGCCATATCGAATTTCTAAATAGTTGGAGTTTGTATTGTTGCAACGGCGCTGCATGAAAATCGTTTTGTTGAAAAATGGCGCCCGCTTTATCAACAGAGCAGAAATGCAAGGTTGTCGAATGGTATTTCGAGACAAAATCACCTGTAACTGTGCAAAGAAAGTTCCGGAAGGAGTATAAGTGTCGAGGCGCACTAGGCAGGCAAGCAATCATGGAATTTGCCAAGCAATTTCGTGCCACTGGATTTGTTAAAGGCAAGAAAAAAGGCGGGAGCGAAGCTCGTGTTCGAACGGCCGAAGTTGTCAAAAATGTTCGCACAAGGTTGGTCGATTCCCCTACCAAAAAATCTGTTCGCCGCCTATCCATTGAAGAAGGGCTGTCGTATACCATGATGTGGCGAATTTTGAGAAAGGATTTACACCTGTTCCCATATAAGATCCATGTTTATCAGGAGTTAACAGACACTGGAAGACAGAAGCGACAACAATTTGCGATGGAGTTTGGAGCAGAAATGGAAGCCAATCAGGACATTGTGGACAACCTGTGGGTGTCAGATGAGACCTTCTTCCATCTGTCAGGTGACGTTAATAAACACAACGTTCATTTTTGGGGTTCCCAGCACCCTCATGAAATCCATAAGTCACCTCTTCATCCAGGAAAGTTTATGGCTTGGTGCGCGATTTCCAAAAGAGGCATCATTGGTCCATTCTTTTTTGAGGGCACCGTAATGTCACAGGCTTACCTTAACATGTTGGAAACCTTCTTCATCCTCGAGCTGCGAAGGAGGCGTATACCGCTTTGACATCAATGGTTTCAACAGGATGGGGATAGGCCTCACACCACTAATGAAGTGTTAGACTTTCTCAATCAGAAATCTGGAAATCGTGTCATTTCAAACAGGTTTCCAGATCGATTCGGGGGTGGCTTTCTTTGGGCCCTGTATGAGTCCTGACCTAAACCCATGTGATTTTTATCTCTGGGGGTTCCTTAAAGACAGTGTGTTCACTACAGCACCAAGAACCCTAGACCAGCTGCGACAAAGCATCGTCAACTGGATAGAGTTATGAACAACTTCACCATTCGGCTGCGAGCAGTTCCAAAACGTTCGTGATGGCCACGTTGAGCGTATCATCAAGACTTTTCCACGGGAATAAAAACTCTGAACTGCCTAAAATATCATACAGAAATGCTAAGTTTGTAAACATTAATGGGTCAATAAATCATAGTACTGAAATGGTCAGAAATTGACTGAATCACCCTGTATAATGCGATCCCCATTTTTGACTCCACGCAAAAAATAAAATGTGCAAAAATATACAGGAAAAAAAATCTTTATTTTTAAACTTTTAAATAATCTGGATCTTTACAATTCAAAAACCTTAAAAATCCGATTCATCTGTGTCTTTCTACATTGATAGGGAAAGCTTTCCCACTCACACATCGACTTTATATCAATTTTCTTAATAAAAAAAAACAAGTAATCTTTATTCAGTTTAATAGTTTTCATAACTTCACTGCATAAGCTTTTTTGTAGGCTTTGGTTCGAGGCAGTATGGAAGTATAACGATCTTTGGAAGAAGTTAGTTTCATATTACGGTACCGTTGGTGACAAGAAATTCGAATAAAAAGTGAATTAATTTATTGTATAATGAACTGGACACTGAATATGCAATGTAATTAATGTATAATACATGATAAATTCGTGCGAATATCAGCAGTACAGAAAGCAACTTCGACAAAAGGCAGTTTGAAAGTTTATAGCCCTACATTGATTGGGAAAGCTTTCCCACTCGCACATCGACAAAAAACCCAACAGTACATCAATTTTCTTAATTAAAAAACAAGTAATCTTTATTCAGTTCAGTCAGTTTAACATTTTTCATAACTTCACTGCATAAGCTTTCTTGTAGGCTTTGGTTCGAGCCAAAAGGGAAGTAGGCCTATTTGGAGGTAGCGATCTTTGGGAGGAGTTATTTTCATATTAGATGTTGGTGACGAGAAATTCAAATAAAAAGTGAATTACCGTAATTTATTGTATAATGAACTGGATACTGTATATGCTGTATAATTAATCTATAACACACGGTAACTTCATTGTGAATTTCATCAGGACAGTCGTTCGAAGCAATTTGGAAGCAGAGACCATCAATATTGATGGTCTCTATTTGGAAGTAGCGATTTTTGGGAGGAGTTATTTTTGTATTAGATGTTGGCGACGAGAACTTTAAATAAAAAATGAATTAATTTATTGTATAATGAACTGGACACTGTATATGCAATATAATTAATGTATATTATATGGTAATTTCATCAGGACAAAATCCCCTCAGACAAAACCTCCTCCGGACGCAGTTGTCGTTGGAGGGCTGATATTTATCCTTTTGTATAAATACGACCCAGCAAATTTAGGTGCTTTTTTAGGCCAAAAAAATTCGCATTATAGTAGAGGATTTACAGCACATCATCTCAGTGGGGAATTGTTAATCATATTTCCACCAATAATAAGCCTAGAATTTTCCACCAATGAGGTAAAGAAAAAAATTTGAAAATATATATAGTATTTTTGTTTCTATTACAACACGGTTCTTACTTTAAAAATAACCCTCGTATTTGATAATGAACAGAATCAAATCAGAGAAAATGATGTAAAATTTGACTTTTTATTATTCTAGATAAGGTTTATTTGGAGATATTTGATCACAATCCAATACCAAATTTTATAAAACCTTTAAAATTAATTTCTTTCAATTTTTTTCTCTAATAAACTTACCTCTTTTAATTTTGCTTTTCTCCTGACAGAAGCAAGCTCATAATTACTTGGCCTTCCTCTGCCACGTTTCCCTAATGCTGGTGTTGTGGTAATGCTGGTCGATAACGTTGGGGTTGCTGTTGTGACAGAAGCAGTAGATGTGGTAAACAGAGACCCATCGTTTGAAGCTTGACTACCACCAATTGAAGCAGGTGTTCCTGGTCCTGATCCAGGAAGGCCATCTAGTGAAGCACTATTTGAGGCTGACAAAAGAAATTATGATAAATAAATAAAAAAATTAATTTAAAAAAGTTAATAATGATTAGCCAATTTATAGAATATTGATTTAATTATTAGTACATGTCAATATGCAAGAAAATTACTTAAACAAAAATTATTTTTAAAATACAGTAATCCCTCAGTATCTGCAGTTTCGCTTATCTCCAGCAAATTTTTCGCATACCTCCCACTTCATATGTGATGGGAAATTCGCATATCCACAGTTTCTTCTGATCTATTTTCCCTTTTTGCTTCCTGTTTTTAAGAGAATTCCCCTCTGTCCCCGTGGGAAAATTAATTCAATGCAAGTAAAAAGTATTAGCGGCATTTTATGAATCTTTTGTTTGCAAATATGAATTATTGGCACAACTTATCACGGCTTCGAAAAAGAAAATCGGTGACAATGTACTTTGTGCAAAACGAGCAAGAAAGGTTTGGTAGCTTGAAAACAAGTTGAAAGTTCTAGACATGTTGACTGAGGGAAAGAGCAATACATTTGGAGTAACACTAACAAGATACCAGGCAAATATTTAGAGTAAACTAATAAAGAAAAATGAATAGGCCATCATGATAAAACAAATAGCAATCACCTTTAATTTTAGAGTCGACTAGAACTTGACATCCCCTAACCTCCATTTTCTCATAAGGCTTTGGTCCCATTATACAGGGTGCTTTTGAAAAGGATGTCATGAGATACCTAGCGAACTTCTGCACCTTAAACACACACAAGTTTCCTCTTACGTTTTGTCGAAATTGCATTCCTTAAAGGAGTAAACAGCTCGTGAAGTTTGGTTAAACTTCGCCCATAACGTAAACAAAAGTGCATGAAAAAAAGTACCACCACCACGTGTTCCATTAATAAGTTTCTGCGAACTACCTATGCACTAATGTGTTGGCACTAAACAACCACTCTCACAGGAAAGCCAAATTAGGCTAATGGAAACTGCATGTCGAAAACATACTTTAATTAAACATGCTTTTTTTCAATTATCACTCGATTTTAAAAGGAAGAAATCTTGCGTTAACAAAATCACGCCAATGACCCCTTTACATAGGCCTAAATGAGGTTCGGACAGAACATGCATTTTACTACTGTTACGTTTCTTGATTGTCATGGCAATTACTTGTTTATCATCTTATCAATCAAACAAACTATTCATTGTGACAGTGTACTGGATTTAATGGTTTTAGCATGTCTTTACTACACATGTCTGTATGCTTGCTGGCCATTAATGCACTTTTGTTTCCTGTATCTCTCTATCATTTATTCATTTGCACGTCTTTCCTAAATTGTGGTCAAGTTCATTTCTGAGGTCTAGTAATTACGAATCTTTCAGTGGGCTGTGAGTGGTTGAGTTTAGGGCCAACACATTAGTGCACAGGTAGTTCACAGAAACCTATTAATGGAACACGTGGTGGTGTTTACTTTTTTCCATGCACTTTCTTTACGTTATGGGTGGAGTTTAACCAAACTTCACAAGCTGTTTACTCCTTTAAGAAATGCAATTTCGACAAAACATACGAGGAAACTTGTGTTTATTTTAAGGTGCAGAATATCGCTAGGTATCTCACGATATCCTTTTCAAAAGCACTCTGTACATGAAAACAGTATACACAGGGTTTTCAGGGACCAAACCCTCCTGGTAATAAGGGATTACTATACTCAAGATTTTTTTTAATATCGTATGTTCGAGATAAAACTAGCCCACTCCAATGATACACACAACAGAGTAGTGATTTCTGTGTTCCTGATAAATGGTTACGGAAAAAAAATTGAAATTTGGTTACCAATATTTTTTTCAAACCAACATCAATACAGAAGTTTATCTTCAAATTTTTGAAAATTTCTTTTCCCAGTTAAATGAACATGAATGATAGTATTGCTTTTGCTAACAAGATGTTGCTATATGTTACACATCCATTTTGATCACCAGACTCGTCTGCGGGTGACTTTTATCATTGAGGATATTTAAAAGAAAAAGCGTAAGAAAATAACCCCAGAACGATCGACCAACTGAAAGGAGAACATATACTGAAGTGTTAGACTTAATGATAAATAAATACTCTTTAACCACAACAAAGATTAAGTTGAAATAATACAACCTGGAAAATCTGGAAGTGCTTTTCGAATGCCCTGCATTCATCATTCAGCAGCAGTCTGAAGTCGATACTCGATAAGGTCTGGAAGATCTGACTTTAGAATGAAAAACTCTGGGTATATATAATGAACGAAAACCAATCAAAAAATTGGTCAACCAAATAAAAGTTAACAATTGGGTAGTTTGGAAGCCCATTTGATTAGAGATGATTCCTCTATTGGCCCCATGTCCGCGTTTAATAGCAGTTGTTTATCTGCACTGTGAATGGCTAAGCATTCGAAAGCGTCCAACAGGTATTTTTTATTTAAAGATTTTATCAATTTAACATTTTGTAAAGAAAAATCATGACCGGTTTCTATTGAATGTTTTGCTATTGATGATTGACCCCTTCTTCCGTATTATGTGTCTAAGATGTTTGCTGTAGGCTTCCTCGAGTATCGACTTCAGACTGCTGAATGATGAATGCAGGGCATTCGAAAAGTGCTTCCAGATTTTCCAGGTTGTATTATTTCAACTTAATCTTTGTTGTGGTTAAAGAGTATTTATTTATCATTAAGTCTAACATATCTACTATCCACATAATCTTCACTATTTCTTTAATATACTGAAGTATTGGTAAATGAATAATAAAGTGTAAGTCATTGGAGTGGGGTCAGTTTTATCTTTGACATGCAGTAGTAATAAAAAGTACAAGACTGTGGCATATGAAATAAGCTTCATTAGGAGTCTTGGTGTGGGTTTATTTTTCGAAATAGTCCCCTTCACACCCTATGTACAGTTTCCAGCAATACACTAACTTCGCAAACATGTTGCAGATCATTTTCTGAAAATCAATATAATGCAGTGGTAGATAAACCCATTATTCATGAAGCAATTCACGTATTTTTGTTTGCAAATTGCTCTCTTCAAATAAACTTGATTTGGGATCATATTGTCTGATCCACGACTTGTCTCTGATGATTATTCTACAGTGTCCCAAATTGATGTATACTCTTTAAAACGTTATAGCTCAGCAACATTTGGGACACCCTGTATTTGCTTATTAAAGGTCTATCCCTCTTGTCTGCCACTATAATATATACTAAAACCCAGCATTTACAGCAAGGAAAAAAACCCGACATCTGCACATTGGCTTTGCTCAATAAACAAAGCATATTTCACAAGCAACAATCACAGAATCAGCAATTCACAAATTTTCTGAACAGCCCTCGCATTATAATCATTGTTTCATAATCTTACTGCTCATTTATAAGTACACCCAAACCTCGTTATACGTACTTTTCGATTTACGTACTTTTAAAATTATGGCACTAATTCGTTTTACGTATCCAATATTTCGTCATAAGACCAATGATATTAAATCAAGAGAAGAATGGAACTACACTGATCATCAGCGCCACCACTATGAACTCAACTATCAATTAGCTTCAAACATGGCGTCGTTATTTCCACTCTAATAAATTAATCTCGTTGCACCAAGATCAACAAGTTAATAACTCAGGTTCTCTAAAACCTAGGATAATGAAATTTGGAGCAATAATAAGGTGCATAAAACAATGTATACTGTTAAAATTTGATCGAATACCAACGACTAGCTTCCGAGTTACGCATACGATGCATGCGCCGCACGCGATACTCTGTTTGTAGTGAGTCAGTGTAAGTTCTTGTTTTGTTTGTTGAAATAATTGCTGAATTGTAAGTATAGTTAGCGCCTATGAATTATACCCTATTTGTTATATATATAATAAACTAAAGACTATAAAAAAATATATACTACTGTGCTGTACTATTTCATAAAAAAAATTGAAACAGATTCAATTTAATTTGTATATGTATTTGTATCAAAATTATTGATGGGCATTGTCAAAGCATCAGCAAGGAAATTTATTTTTAAAAAAGTACAATAGTGACCTCTGATGAGAGCTACATAAAAACGCCTCACATTTTTTCTTTGCCTCTTTTCTACTGACCCTGAAAAGTACGTATTCTTCATACAGATATTCAAGTTACGTACCAAGTTTTTGGAACCAATCAGTACGTATAACGAGGTATAGGTGTACAAGAATTTTCATGAATAAGTACCAGCTCATTAATGAACAGAATTTGCAACTCTTGAAGATGGTTTTCAGGGCTGCTGTTCACTTAGTTTACCTGAGGCAATGACCTACTTTCTTTTGTTAAAGCTCAAAGATACTCCGGAAGTAAAGATTTTT